>CACSLJ010000129.1:0-69658 GCA_902706625.1 Albugo laibachii
CCAGCAAGTGTGGGACAAGGTGCCGAAAGCCACTGTTGTCAACTGTTGGAGTCACACTGAAATTCTTGTGGCAGACGTTTATTAGCTTGTTTTTGAAATGAATGACCTTAGCATTGCTCAAAAGCCAGCTTATTGACAACATACCTCTCTCTATTTATCATTTTATACTTATGTTTATCTTGCAAACATTATAATTTTTGGCTTTGCTTTTGCTTTTTACTATTGAGAATGGTGACTGTACTGCGTTAGCTGTGCTGGAAATTCGATCTATATGGCAGGCCATTCGAGGCTATCGGTGTTGTAAAGTGTCGAGAGGCTGTGACAATCTCTAGTTGGAAAAGATCGTATGTATCCGCATCGTGTAGGATCTTGAGGTCGAAAGTCAGTGACCGGGATTGTCTGGAGTAGGTAGTATGAAGGATCTTGTAGAGGTGCAAAATTTTGTCAAGCGCAGAAACTAATCTGTGATCGCTATCAGCGTAGGTTCCCAACCACGATTGAGCGTTCGTAAACCAGACTTCAAGCCGGTAAGGGCAGACAATGTAGCCGATTTGATTGGAGACGGGGATGGTATTACGAGTACCTTGCCATGTTTTTATCTTATGAGCACGCTTAAAACGGTGTTGGCTAGATGGAGGTGGTTTGCGCTGAAGAATCCGTGGAGTCTATCGCCATTGGAATTGCGTATTCCTCCTGAATAGGGCCCCACAATGGTGCTGAATACCGGAATGTGGCCGATTTTAGCATTACAGTCGCCCAGATAAAGTAAAAGCGATGTCGGAATGGTTGTATGGTGCGTTGAAGATTTTCATAGAACTCTCCTGGCTCTGCTTGTGGCCTCCCGGAGTGTGACGCATATACGTTTATAAAAGTGGCTTGAATGGACCGAAAGTCTTTAATCTTGATAACAGCGATGCAATCGTTTACCGCCAAATAGCGATGGACATATGGCTTAAGTCTTCGGTACATAAGGAAGTCAATGCCATGAGGATTCGATTCCGGACATTAAGTAGGCTTTGTTACTTGAATTGCAAGTTGAGGCCGTGTACGTTGAATTTGCCAAGTTGCAGGTTAGCAAAGTGGCGAAGAAACTACCCACCAGTGGTGGACACTAAAGTCTAGATCCTTGGGCAGGCATCACTCCTACCCCCCGAGATTGCAATACTATTTGTTTGTAATAACTCAAGAATCTTTCATTACGGTCTTCTCGCAAACTTCGCCGAACGTGTTAGCTCAAGTCACTTTACTTTTTGATTCTAAATTCGATATCCTTTTGCATCTTCGCCCAGAAAATACGTGGAATCACTTTCTTTTCAATTTTAAAATGTTTCGATTTGTCGACATGTGGAATTCCACTTAAGCCATACACAATAAAATGTGAGCTGCCCGGTTTGACATCATACATAATTTCATGACGCGTTGCTGTTTCGTTTGTTGCACAAGGTCGGTGATTTATGATATACCTTCACCAAACATCTTATTGATTGAGACATTGTAGAATGTTTTCGATATTTCAATGATGGGTGTGGCAATAGCCACACCCTTCAATTGTTGGGCCATTAGTGTTGGTCGTTTGGTCTCAATTTAGGAAGGCTATTAAACCTGCAGATACTCGAATTTGGCAAAGGATATGTGAAGTTCATGTTAGAAAGGTAAAACCAAATTGGCAACCTCATCGTATCTTTCGTTCGCACATATCCAGAACTTGGGAAACTTGCCAGCTCGGGAAAGCTTATCTTTTGCCATCTGGGGGAGTTTATACTCCTTCCCACCCTTACATATCAACACACATTCCATGACCTGCTGGAGACTGAGGAAAATGTTGTCTAGCTTATTGCTATCCAAGTCTCTGAACGACTGAGCTACTTATATGGTATGTATCTTGGTTGTGACACATCCTGCTCATACTATAGACTCTGAATGGCCACAATATAAGCCTAGACCTAAGACGTAAAAGTCTGATCAGCCGGATGGCTTGCAAACAATTTTGATGTTTCAGCAACCTTCCGTGCCGACATCCGGGAGGTCTGGGTCACTCACCAGAACGTTCGGTGTCGCATTGTCTTGCTGAACGAAGCTTGGCCGCTTCATGTCTCCTGCCGGTCACCTCCCCTTGATCGATGGAAAGAAGTACGTCCGTAGAAAGTGCTTGTACACTTTACGATCAACTGACTGGATGTTGCGTTCGAGAAGCACGCCGTTGGATCTGTTCGTGATGGCACTCTGCATATAGTCCTGCTCGGAGAAGGGCCACAAACCAAGTTAGTCGTCAAACTTTTTTTCTGTGAGAGTCTTAGTCAGATTTTCAAATAAACAAACATCATGTAAGCCACCATTAGTATTACCAAAGATTATCAATTGCAGGCATAGTATTATAAAAGAGGGGTCACCGTTGTTGTGCAATCGCTGCCAGAAACATCGTCTTCTCGATGAGCCGTGCGGTGTACAGGTGGCGCTCAGGGGGCTCCTCGTCTGACAGGAGGTAGCAGACGCGCTTCTTTGTGTCGTGGAGAAATTATTCTCGTCAACGTGCACTGTGTCGAGATCGGGCTGAACATGTGCCATTACACATCACACAGACGCGGAGCGAGTCGCTTTTACGAATGAAAGCGCATACGCTACGCGTCGGAGCTTTTTCTCCTCAGTGAGCATGGGCTTGAAGAGCGATGTTCTTCGCCGGACTCCCTTCTTTACTAGCTGTCACAGGATCACGCGGGCCGAGAATCCCGTTGCGATTGCTGTGGACATAGTTTTCGTTTGCTTGTGGTAGCGATGCGCGTATCCTCGACTCGACGAAGGCTTTGTCGAAGCACTAACAGCCTGAGTTCTTTTTGATGCGGCTGCTGATGTCACCAGCAGTGCTGCCTGTCGCTACAGAGTCTTGATCGCGGTACCAAATACGCTTAACTATATGCCTGCTCACACTGAATACAAGCGCACGAGAGGCAAAAGTCCCAAATGGTAGAAATCCATCGTTACTCCTTTTCAGAGATTCGTTGACAGTGACACGTCGAGAGCCTTCGTCGATGGTGGGCTTCTTGATTGCAGATGAGATCATTCGGAGGTGCTGCGGTTGGAAGAACCATTGGTGGTGCGGAAGACGTACTTTCTGAGCCTCCAAAAAAATTTCTCCTGCGCAATTGCAATCAATACAATAACGTTTAGCGGAGACACAGGGCTTTCATGCAATCCCATCAGACGTTAGAACAGACGTTAGACTTACTTCGTATTGTCCAAAATTTGGATACCATGAAAGGAATGTCCCAATCAATAAGATATGGAAGAAGTTGGTAGCTATTTTTCAATGCTTCTACCTACCAGAGTCCATCCAAATTCATGTGTGAAATCATTAAACTTGCCCTTTCCGTTGATGTTCTGTTCATCCGTTCAGCTATTCATTTTGTTGCGGAGAGATATGAAGAGTCATTTGATTTCTCATTCCATTTTTTGCGACGTACTACTCGATATATTTGGTATGTTCTGCTTGTTATCGGTTCTGATGCTCTTTATTCTACTCCTCCTCTTATTCTCCATGAGAAAAGTTTAGTTTATGATTGAACCACTACTTTTATTTTGACTACAAACAATAAACATTGACATATCTCAAATAATCGTTGATGAATGATACCATATACCTCAAACCACCTTGCGAGTCTGCCTTCATTGGGCCCATGTCTTTCTTGCTTTTATACATATTTTATTGTGGGTAATGATTTTACGAGAACTTTACCCTTACATCCTTCACATAACACATTTTCTTCGTCCAAAAAACTTCTTTTAGTCTGATTTCGAATTCTTTCAGGCGCTTTTTGGCTTTGTCGATATTTTGATTGGATATGTGTCCTAAGCTCGCTTGCGATCTTTCTTCGCTTTCTCCTTAACGGAGTTGTTGTTCTGTACCGATAAAAGCAATTTCGTATGTTGTCCCATACAGTGCATATGCTTTCTCATTGATTTCAAAAGTTACTTGTATACCTTTTCTGTTTACGCGGACACAGATAAAAGCCGTGTATCGAGTTTTGGAGCATACAAAACATCTTCCATTCGTCCCTTTTCTCCATTTGGAAGTGTCAAATATATATTTCGATACCGATTGTTCTTATCTTCTCTCCGATTGCAATCGGTATGCTAACATGGTTTGCAATCGGCAAAAGCTGGCTTAAGTCTTTTTTATAAAATGACATCTGGCTACACGCACCATTATGCAATATCCATTGCCAGTATTTATATCCACAGGAGGAAAAAGCGTTCTCGCTCTTTTCTTTATCTTGATTGTTCAATGTCCAGTAATCTTCTTTCATATGTCCGATTTTGTTTCAAGAAAAACATTTGATATCGACTCGTTTGCGAGATACCTTATCCTCTTTCCCTTCGCTAACGAGGCCTTTGTTCTTATAGTTTTAAGCACGCAATTCCGCTTCACTGGTTTCCTTTCTCTGTAGGCCTTCGAATTCTCTGCAGAGTATTTCTCAGCATGTAAAATATCGATACCTCGAAATTTGTTGAGAATATTGCTCGTACGATCGTATTCCACTTATAGGTCTCCCAGTAGCATTACCAGCTTCTCACCATCACTTATACCATCATCTAATGACTCCATTGATAGGGATAATCATTAAATTGTCGAAAATTCTGCATCAGATCTCGATTTTTGACAAGCTAAAGTGTTGTTATTCCTTTCTTTTGGACACGAATAGGACATTTGTATCATATGTAACGTTGTAAAATATTTCATTTTTCAGAAGCTGTAAAAGCATTCTAACCAATGATCGAAGACCACTACCAATTGACATAGATATGATTAGCGAATACCTTTAAGTGTCATTAGACATTTGATGTTTTAGCTGGTTGCGCTAATGTGGCCCAACATACCTTTATCCATATAGCTTGAAACGAGCATTGAATCGTATTGAAATTTCGTAAAGTTACCCCAATAGAGGGCTTTACATCGAAAGGCCTATAATTAATTTTCCCAGTCATTTACCTTTCCAAATTCTGGGTATGGTGATTAATACTTATTAATGCCGAGGGATTTAGAGAAGTCGATTGTCTATCCTATTGCGGAATTCCTTTCTGACCACATGATGAGGCACTACATGTGGATAGATTCTCCCGGAACGTAGTAATTTGTTCTCAGGAGGTTATTCAGGAACATTATTAATGTCAGTAATGTTTGTAGCATTAGTTCATGGATAGTTTAGAGTAGGGCTTAGATTAGCTTACAGTGAACTACGGACCTTCAGTTTAATATACGTACTTTTCATTTCACCTTCTTCTTGCCACGTCCTCTTCTCATCATATACTGTTGGCTAAAACAGGTTGCAGCCAAGACGACTAGCACATTCACATCAAAAAGACTCTGCTGAGCAGCACAGGAAAGCTCATTATTCCAATCCTTTTTTGTAACTGGAAGTGAAATCAAATTTTAAGTAAGCTTTGGCTTATTATATTTTGAATGTTCATTTGGTACAAAAGAAAATGATGATATAAATTCAATTACGGTCATTAGTTGTTTTCACTCTCCTAAAATATAATCTTTATGTTTCTTTTTATTAGCTCCCCAGTTGTATCCGTGATGGGTGGAATGAATCAGACGATATCTTTATCGAATCAGAGGAAACGAGTTGTGATAAGATTGGCTGATTTCATCTGGACGCTTTTCCTATCTATTCTATTTTTCGCAATAATAATCTAGTATTCGTTGAACGTTCTCAGTTAATATTCTGTCTGGCTCTACATCATTCGCTGTCATAGTTCCTCCTACACTCACCCATAGTTTTGAAATCTTGATGTTTGCCTTTCTAGCCAGATGGAAAACTCGCATGACTCATATAGGTTTTTTCAGAATTCAGCAGCCTGATCTTTATTAATTGAATTGCATTGATTGTTTACATACCACTATCTCGACGCAAAAACATAAATTGAATATCAATATGTTTAATTTGTTGGTGTCAAATTGGAAAGTGAATATATATTTGTAGGTCCTTAGTTCTCAAATAGATAATCTAAGCCTATACCAAATTCTCTATTCCAAACTATTAGTAACCTATTTCTTATCTCACCTTTCCGCGCTATTAATGTTCTGATCTTATCCGACTCTTCTGATTGCAGGCTTTCTTCAACATTGGGAAGGAAGAGTACCTCCGTACGGAGCTCTTGTCGTACTGTGAGCCACACCGGGTTGCTTGGTACGCTTCCGTTTTTAACACCTCCATCGGCGTATAATTCTCTACGTGCACGCATCTTGGGTGCTGAGATTGGCCAAAGGCCAGTGCTGACAAAGCCAGAAATCACATTATCTGGCATGGCAAGCACACCATTTTGCCACGAGCTCGATGCTAATGAGATTGCCTGTTTCTTCGTCAAGCTCGACACATCTTCATCGATCATGAAGCGGTCCATGGAGCGACGCAGGTTGGTCTCGGAGAGCTTGAACACAGAGACATCTAAGGGCTGCAAGATGTGTGTGGAGTTTGAGGAAGAAGAAGTAGAAGTAGAAGTAGAATAATCTTCATCTCGATCCCCTTCTCAACGATCCTCTTGCTGTAATGGCTTGCAAAGCCGTCGTCGATGAGCAGCAGTGGCCGAATGACGCTGCTGGGTACGCTTGCTGCAAAGTGCTCCAACCACTTGACGAAAATAGCTTGGTTCATGAACGCCTTCGGAGCGACGGCAACTGTAGCACCAGGGACGGAGCACTCACTCAGGATGTCACGATTCAAACGTTGGCCTGGAAGAAGGAAGAGTGGCGGCAGACACGATCCGGAGGCACTAACACAGGCGACTAGCGTCAGGTGGAAGCTCATGTCGATGCACTTTGTCCAAACGTTCTTGGACCCACGCACAGCGATGAATTTCTTTGACTTCGTTTTCTGACCAAATCCCGTCTCGTCCATATTAAAAACGCGGTCGTTGGTTAGTTTGCGCTCGATCGCGTGCTTAGTCAGTTGATTCAGAAGATGATCGAGATTATCTTACCGGACTTGGTTGCGTGCGCGAGAAATCACTTGAGGGACTCTGAGTGAAGGCTTGGGGTGACGGGAAAAGAATCGCTTAACCCATCCGTCGCCCAGGAGGCCAGCCGATCGCGCGGGACTGTAAAGCACGCGGTACGCCTCGTTCGCTTTGCTGAGTACCATCTCACGCGTAACAGGGAGACCCTCTCGCTGCATCCCTACGATCCACGTCTGGAGGTCGTCTTCAATTTCTTGGGAAAGAACGGGCGGTGGTCCGGTTCTTCTTATTGTCACACCAGAGCGCTGTTGGATAGCGCGGGGGCAGATCGTTCTTTCTGGAATTAGGGGAAGTAACTCGCGAACGGTGTCCCACGACATACCACGTTCACGAGCACTGACAGCCTTCGCAAGATCGTCTTGGCTATAGACCTTTCTCTTCTTCATCGTGCGTTGTTGCAGTATGTGATCAACCTGCGTTTGACGCGTGTGGGCGGCCATAAACTGACCCATTCGTTCAAAAAGCCAATCAGATCCCTCAGAGTTGTCAACTCTAGCATTTTATTGGCTACTGCCGATTATCGGCCAAAAACTGGTCGTCGGCTATAATCTGGCCTGATACCTTGAGAAAGATTTGGACGAATAAGCCGAAATCACAGAACTTTTCGAATTTCCCAGGGAATCAATATACTTCACGTCAAAGTACGGCTGCAAAATTGTAACAGCGATCTGGAGATAGCGAATACAATTTCAATGAGCGCTATCAAGGATGGCAACGGAGTGAAAAACATTAGAAAACGAAAGACATCACGTGGCTTGACCACGGGGAAAGTAGCAACTTGAAAATAGCTTGCGAGATGCTGTTGAAAAAGGTGTAGAGCAAGAGGATTGGAATAGTTGTGATGCAGACCAGTGATCCACAAATGTCCCACATGTGAAGCGAGGGAACTAAAGGAGGGTTAGGCAGGTTTATTTCACTTGAACATCCCAATTACGAGATTATAATATAAAGAATTTGCTAACCGCGGCCGATCTTCACAGCCGTCTCACCTCTCTTAGGTGAACGAGGAGGATTGACAAGTCGAGTAAGAAGGCAACATGTGAAATGGAGAATTACGACGACCATTTTATACTAGAAACACGATCAGGAAAGCTTCTCAACCTCATTGCTCAGATCAACGAATTTGCTCTTATTTCGTTCAAAAAAGTAAGGTGGTGGAGAGCATTAGTGCCAACCCCGGCTTGGATATTGTTTTATGAATAAAAAAGATGAGCTGAGTTTGATTGTCACGAATATTACTTGGGCTGAGAAATTGGCGGACTGCATCATGATATTGATGTTTGAGTATGAACCGCGAGTAAAACAAGCAGAAAAAACGATTTTCGTTTTCAACGAACGGTCAATCAATCAAAGTCATCATGGATATTTGAATCGCCTAAGAAAGGAATATGGGGCATGGATATTGATGGCTTTACTTGATGAAGTGAGCTTTATAATCACGATTTTGCATAATGTGTGAGTTTTCTTTCAAAAAACAAAGGTGGAATTTGTTGATCGATTTGCTTAATTCAAATATCACCGAATTACTGTTATCGAAGAATTTAGTGCTTCAGAACTGACGACGGTGAAGAAAACGATGACAAAAGACTGTGAAATAAATGTGAAAAAGCAGAACGATATTACAAACGTGTGCTCTTACTTCCCACAATCAAAGACAACTCCCTAATGAATTAACATGAATAATATAGATATGGCGAGATCACAGCTCTCGTGCGTAGAGATAAGAATAGACGTTTGCTGAAGCCGTCATTACATTTTCATTTATCAATTGCAACTACGAGCACTTCATCCCGTTAGAGATCAAAACCACAATAATTTGATATTTAGCAATGAGCTAGAATTATGAAACTCTGAAACAGAAGCATAAATTGAGCTATGTATATCCAGATAGAAATTCGGTCAAGGTTTGAGGAGAAAGTCTGCTCATGCATACATCTTTGTTCCCTGGAGATTCAAGGATTGTCGGATACTGAATATATATGAGTTGAAATATTTCAATTGACGAGATCAGCTAGTTTTGATAAGAAGGCAAAGATTCACAGTATGAAATTGTGTGAGCCGGGAAGTTTGGAAAATGAGCTAATCTTTTAAGCAATCCCTAGAGTCTTGAGACAGTAAACGTAGACAAAAATAGGCATGTAAGATGGTTCCCTTAAGCGATAGATGTAGCCTTAAATCACCATAACCCGGAGGATGCAATAAGAATCACTTTTTGTGAAAACAAAGATAAGCAGGTGGACGAAGCGATGAGTTTGTTAGAATGCCATTTTAGATTCAGACTCATGCTGCTAAAATTGCACCTTCTTGATGCGAAGATTCCAGACAGCTTGTGTTCCCTCGAAATTTATTGAGCTTTTCAAAGGAGCAAAGTAGCATCAACATCTCACAATAAAGTCCTTTAACATATACAGCACTGGAAGCACGTAAAATGTACAATTTCGCGATTGAATGCTTTGAACTATCATTCCGATGACCTTAAACCAATAGGTATCGCCCTATAAAAAAGACTAGGAGGTCTCTTGATAGTTCCCGAAAGAGAATAAAATGGGCATTTATTGGATTTTCTTTCTTTTCTACATTTAGAAGCAAAGCAAAGGCGGAAGTGTTTTACATGTCTTGTTTCACCCCATTCTGTTCATCTAGTTCGTTTAAACAACAGGTACAGAATGTGCTTCAATAGAATCTCCCGCGCTTAGCCATTTTGTTTTTGAGCCTACATAGCGGAGTATGATATGTATGCGGCGTACTGTGTATCTAAAAATTTAATGGAAGTTTTCATCTTTATTAGAAAAGGTTTTCAGTCAATATAAACAAAGTTGAATGCTAAGTCAAATTTTAGAATTGATAACGGTTGCAGAGACGTAATTAAAATCCCGTTTTTACATTTTTCCTCAGAGTGGACATTGAGCAGGGGAGATTTAAATCTCAATCACTTACCTTGGTTCGAAAAAGAACGATCTCGTATTGCCGCTTGCAATTTTTTGTATCGATGATTGATATATATCAGATTCATGCTAAGGAAAAATTGTATTACGGAATTTAGCCGAATCATTTACATGATTCACTATATACTCATAATACCATCAGAAGGTGGCTTTAGAAGCGAGGGAGCGTGAGTCATAGTGCTTCAAACAGCGCTACAAATCACTACAGTAAAAGCGAGGAAAAGCTAACATTAGCTCAAATCTAGAAAGAACGCATTGATTGACATCTGCACTTTAAAAAACTCGCAAGAACCTAGATTGTTTAAAATAATCGGAGCATACCAGACATCAAGAATCGCTTCAGGAATAGAAACGTATAAATTAAGTATTTACCGAGCAGAGACATGAGTTATGACGATTTTCAAGAAATGATGCATGGATCGAGCATCCAGCTTGAAGTATGCTTTGGAAACAATCAAGCTGAAGCAAAATCAACATTTAAACCATTGGTGAATTAAACACAAATTTAAAACAAGGACTAAGGAGTAGCATACGAAAGTATGGAATCTTTAAAACCTTTCTCTTCATTTCCGAAAAACTTGCAAAGACATATCGTGTGCGAGACATCAAAGCGTTTTATTTAGAACATCAAACTGAAGAACGTTCAAGAGAATCGATTCGAGTATTGCAACATTTCAAACAATAAAAACGAATAGAACGCTTTTCAAATGCTAAAAGGACGTCTTCGGCTTTTGTGAATTGTGATGGTAATTGACCAAGCAAAAAAAAACGCTGAAATTTAGTTCTAGAATAACGATTATGGTAATGGATCATTGAAGTTGTCCAAGCCAAAGCTACATGTAAATATTGAACTTAATAAAACAAGACTAGAAATACTTTAATTTCCTGCATGTGTGCAAGTAAGTGACAAAACATTTTTTTAAGGAAACCGAGTGCATTTGTCAAAATCGATAGTCTTTTTTAGCCATTCTTAGCTCGATGAAATTTGAAAAACACGATGTTCCAACTTCCACGAGATACGGTGACAATCTTACAAATCAGCCTTCAATGAAGAAGACTATCGAATAACGACATATAAGAATGGGTTCTCGGGCTGATTTTCTATCCACCCAAGCTTGACAAGCTAATACCGAATATTATTCGGAGAAGCCAACATCAAGAATTCCAAGATGAGAACAAGTGTAAAAGGAAAATTTCGCTACAAAATTGATGCATAACAAAGGCATGCAAGTACTCTTTCGTCCAAAAACATTCAAAATTTTACCGACGGATTGCTCATGTAGGTCGTTTCTGTTGTCGTCAAATTGGAGAGTGAATATACGTACAGGTCCTTAGTTCTCAATTAGATGACCTAAGCGCATACCATACTCTGATATCGCTTCTCTATACCATGATAAACATATTTCTTATCTCGCATTTCCGCGCAACTAATGTTCTGATCTTATCCGATTCTTCTGATCGCAGGCTTTCTATAACAGTTTCTTTGATGTTCATTTTGAGAAGTAATGGTCAGGTTTGGACAGCCAAAAAGCAAAAATGAGCTTGACTAAAATCTTTATATTTCCTGACTACAGACAGGCAGCCGTAAATTCTCACAACTACAACACACTACTTCGAACGACGCTGTTCCAAGTGTAAGTGTCGACTCATTCGACCGACCAAAAAAGCAACCCCTGGATTGACTTCCTTTAAAAACGTAGAGGAGTGAGCCTAACACAGCTAGAAATACTGCATAATTAGAAAATCTCTACTTTACTTCAATTTCCGATCAAATTGGGCTTCGATCTATGGACATTGAAATGTCTTTGCGTCGGGCTGATTTTATTTTAGCACCATTGGTTGGAAGGTAGAAGCTTGAAAGATCTATATTGAGTTCGTCATGATCATAATTAACTCACTTTTCCAGTATGTGTAATTTTTCGAAATCCTGTAACTTGAATTGCACCACTGAGCTCTGAAAAATCTCATGTATATCCCCATAAATGCCCAGGCACTCAACGAAGGTCAAAACGCATTACGCGACGTATACTACCGAATTGTATTTTCGCGAGCAATCCGTGAGTCTGTTCGCTAGTGCTCAAATGCATTTCTCTAAAATCACTTGCGCTGTTAGCGCAAGCCAGGTTGCTAACGCCTGTTCCAAACCATTTAAGCGAGAGTTCGGATGTCCAAGAACATAAGGCCGAAACTTAGCAACTCTGCGACTCTCTGTCTCTCCGAAATGCGTTTTTGTTAGCACATTGCTAAATGTGATAGCTGAATCGCAACAAGGCGTTCGTAGGCCATATTTCTAGTTCACCTTAGCAATTGGTGCAGATGCCGACACATTGTCATCTTCATATTCCCATGCTTCTTGATACTGACAAAAAGTCCAGCGAAGGGCACATATTCAATCAACTTCAATTCCCTTCAGACTGAAAACTCGCTTTGTTAAAATTGTCCTTCGTGTTCCGTTTTAGCATCTCGCTTCATAATTCGTTGATGCTGAGCTCTATAAGTGATTGACAAATGTCCTGGTTCCATTCAATTGAATTTGGAGATCTCGTTGCCGTGTTAAGTTGTACGTCGGTGATCTTTTCAAAGCTTGAATGGTATCTTCGTGTTCGATAGAAGATGACTTTTGCTCGGATTGCTAAAAATCGATTAAGTTTCGTGTGGTATATAATGATGGTTTTGCACTTTCTGGCAGGTTGTGTGTAATAGATTTATGTCGAACATCATTGAAAATATTATGTCTCCTCATGCTCAATGTTTCAATTTGTTTTGACATCCCTGTTTATACTATCTTTACTTGTAAGCGGATCCCGTACATCACAGCTTCCTTTTTTTCACAGCCTTACCACCACCCTGCTATGTTTTAAGCATGTGAAATTCATCACAGCTTTCGTTTATTCTAGAATTTAACCGTTATATCAAAATTCATCTTCGAACAGATAAAACATATTTCGACCATTTAAGTATTTCGAACGCGGTTGGAGGTATTGATTGTATAAGAAGAAAAGAAACTATTTCTTACACCTCGCTTATCATTTATCCCTAACTGACCCACAGAAATACCTTTGAACTTTTTCTGTCAATTTGCACGTATTGGATTAGATACAAAAAATCCGAATGAAACGTATTTTGGCGATCCAGGTCTCCTGCAGAATATTGTCACCTGTAGTGAGCAAATACCATTTTGAAATCGATATATATAAAAAATCAAAATCACGAAAGCGCTTACTATACTCAACGACACCCGATCGCAATGACTGTGGCGACACGCATTCTCTTGAACAGCCAGCAGAAGAGTGCGCGGCGACAGTATCACGTAGCGCACCAGGACATGTCGCGCCAAGAGTTTAGTGAATGGGCAGCGTCTGCATTCAAGCTGCCATGTTCACTCGCCCGAGTGTCACTGATTGACCTGCTGAGGCGCCAAGAAGACGACACCGAGCGTAACCCGCTGCAAAAGGCAAGTCACTGCGCGCAGTCACCTGTGTTGGAAGCGCAGTTAGTGGTGTGAATCAACAGGTGCGAGGAAGTGAAGATCCCCATCGTCACAGGAGCAGCCATTCGGTAGAAAGCAGAGATGATGCTCTATGCTCTTAACTACAGCCACCCTAACCACTGCTGCTGTGCTTTCAAAGTTGATGTTCTCAAAAGGCTGGCTCTTGCAATTTCAACCGCGGCAAGAACTCAAATCCAGGCGAAGCTGGCTCGGTCAAGACTACTGCAATTGAGAATGAACGCCGCGTGCTATAAGCAGTTACAAGCCTGTAGGAAAAGTACGATATCTACAATATGGACGAAACTGCGTACTTATATTGCTCGATTCCCGGCAAAACCATCTCGAAAAACCGTATCCCCTGCCGGAAGAAGATAAAGAAGTGCATCACCTTTGCAGTGACGAGCAACGCCTACGGCTCAACCAAGATCCCGCTCTTCTTCTTTGGTACGGCTCGGCAGCCGTGATGCTTCGGAAGAGTGCGGCAGTGCTCGGTATTCAAGATGCAACTCCAGCAAACGGGTGGATGAATACTGAGCTCGTTACGAACTGGATTGTACGTTACAACGAGAGAATAAAGATCGAAAGGCGCCATGTCCTTTTCCTACTGGACAACGTCTCCTCTCATCGCGTTACTGCGCCGCTCTCTAAGGCCACGGTGTTAATGCTGCCCCCCAACACGACGTCTTTTCTCCAGCCACAGGACGCAGGGATGATTCAGTCGTTAAAGAGGTAATTAGAGCAGCTGAAGACCCGGTACATTGTGGGTAAGTTTGAAGAGCTGCTTGATAAAGCCGCAGAGGTAGAAAATGGAAATATTTAGACGCAGATAGTCTCTTTGAATACCGTAGACGTCCTTCAGGCGATGCAGTGGGCTCAAGAAGCAAATTAGTCAGTAGTGTTGAAAACGGTTGCAAGTAGTGTTGCCTTGGGAGGTAGCATGATTCTCTCAACCGGGTCATCTACTGGTGGCACGAGTGTTGGGATGATGCTTTCGGTAGGTAGTAGTGCGTCTAGAAACAGCGGCAATGTCAATATTTTGGGTGGCTCTACTACCGATTCTGCTGGCAAGGGAGGTGTCATTTCTTTGACCAGTTGATCGTGTGACGAGCACCACATTGGCAAATTGCTGGCGCCATACAAAGATTATCGACGGCAAAGTGTATGAACTCGTTGAGAGCAGTAAAGCAGCTTGCTTCAGGACACTAGCCTCACCACACTGCCGATAGATACACTAACTCTTATTCAGCATTAGTTACCTTTTATAATCAATACCAGTATCTTTCTAACAGCCTTCTATACTTGATATATTTTTACACCATTTTTAGTGACGATATTCTGAAGGAGTACTGTACTTGGTCTGTGTCTTTGCCCTATTCAAAACTATCCTTTCAAGTGTTTTACTTCACATGTGGAATCCTCTATCAGTTATGCTAACAGCAGTCTATCGAGCTCCTTCACAAAAACTTTCGTATACGCTGTTCTGTTTCATGACTGGTTCGTTCACCCCGATAAACACCTCCCGCAGTAGGTATGGATTAAATGTCACTGCCAATAATGGGTATAGTTCCGCAGCAAAACTTGACAGCAATTACTTCATCCTTGTTCGAAGTTGAATAGAATAATGTAAAGTACCCATGGATCAACAATCTCAACTGCACTTCACAATTCGATCTATTTGAGAAGCATGAAGAGTTTTAAACAATATCTGATAAAGCGTCATGATACCTTTCTGTTCCTTGAAATTTACTCAGAAAATGCCAATAACTTCCTTGTGAACCTTGTTTATAGCGATAATCTCCTCTTATTCATGTGATAACCCGCAGCCGATCAATTTATGTTGCCTAGTTTATGCTGCAATTATTCTCAAAGCATGCCTGATTTCGAAGTTACAGTATGTCCGAAGAAGGAATTTGTCATTTATCTCAATTTGCTTACCAAATATTACAATAACGTTGGCTGCAAAACGAATGGAGTAAAATTGAATGTATTCATTTTTGGCAGATTCTTCGCTGGGTTTTGCAACTTTAATTGCTTCACATTAGATTGTTCTAAGCTATCCTCTGCGATAACTTTCTATTTTGCTTTTATCGCCTCATTACTTTACGTCTTTTCTAGAAGAAAGACAAACACAATTTAATACAGAATTGAAACGTGCAAAACACTTTTAAATATACTAATGTCTTCGTTGCATGTCGCGTAGAAATCGTCTGGAATTTTACGGATTTCAACACGCTTCTACAAGAAGCTGGTATTGGTATGTGTTTCTTTGATCTTTCAAAGTCAGAAAAAATCGCTTGCATTTCACCAGATCTGGTGCCTAACGTCATTTGCCGAAACTGCAACATCTCGAAACTTCATAAATTGAAATTAAACGATGTGCGATTTCGCTGTAAGCTTAGTTCAATTTTATGATAAAGCACTTCCTCATTTGTGCTCATACTGTGCACCAAAATTGTCTCACATTAGCTCATTGCATGCCATTAAGCTCCAGCATTCTGTATTTACCTCTTCTGAGCTCTCATCACCATAATACTTTTTCGAAATTGATATCCCAAACTCGAAAGGACCACCCAATCTGAAAAATGCATTTCTAATGTATTCTTTAGCTGGTCTTGCTTGTCTGATCCAAATATTTCAAATTGTCAGAAGACCCAGCCGTTGCTCTTCCGACGCAACGGCGATTCTATTTGCTTGTATGACGTATGTTTTATATCGGACCTGAGAATACATTGCCATCGTTTCTCATCTTATTTCTCAGTATTCTCTTTGTGATGTTGCTGTGGAAGGGTCTTTGCAAGGAATTTCTTGAAATAGAACCACCTTGAACAGTTATACTACCTGTATTTGATAGATTAGATTTAGGCCAACTTATGAATGTACTTATCGCGAATGCCGAGTTGCCTTTAAATTTATTGCTTTACTACAGAGATGTCACCCTTGTTCGAGGCTTATCACATCATCAATGCTTATAAGAACCTGAGATATAAAACCATTGAATATGGTTGCTGATATCTTTCCTAACGTTACTTCAACTCGACTAATATTTCTAAGCTCAACTGGGTATTTTCCTACAAATAACTTGCTCGTGGTGTCTCTCATGCATCTAATTCCGTATTTGCATCTAAATCATCGAACGGATGTTCCACTCGACGATTTCAAGATGGTTGCAAATGCTATATTTGTTGTTGTTCTCGATAACTTTTTCTTGCTCATGATTTGTTGGTGCGTTATTTCCTCGATAAGATGAGATTATTATATAAAAGTGGCAGTAGTCGAACATCATATTGACATATTGAAGTTTTACGTGTACTTCGTGATGTTTGCACTCGGAGGCTCTTGGTTCACCAAAAGTGGTGATTTGAAATATATCTGCAGTCGAGTGAAAATGAAATCCTAATCATATGAAAGTATTTAATCTTCAGTCAAAAATGGAAAGATTAATTCATATGGATAATTGCTACGACTTTAAGCTCGTAAAATGCCGAAAAAAATCGATTACATGGACAGTTATCAACTGTTCAGCTTGCAGGGGTAGAATGAGATGAATGAAGCAAATACCACGGCGAACCAGAGAACTTCATCAGATTTTGTGTGTGTGATGAGGAAGGCCCCGATTATCCAAACCTGAAAAATTTGGCAAAGTTTAGCGCTTAACACGGCAGTAACGAAGTAGACTACTATGTCGATCTGCATGCAAGTAGTGCAATGACTCAGTGATAGACAATTTAAGTTTGAAGCTCAGATTTCTTAAGAAGTCCTTTCGACTCAGACAAACTACAATCGTTCTCGTAAAGACTCAAAGTATCACCGTCGTCAAATCTGTTGAAGAAAGTCGGATAAGATCAGAACATTAATAGCGCGGACAGGTGAGATAAGAAATAGGTTACTAATAGTATGCAGTAGCGATATAGAGAATTTGGTATACGCTTAGATTATCTAATTGAGAACTAAAGACCTACAAATACATTCACTTTCCAATTTGACGACAACACCCAAGCCTTCAACGAAATGCAAAGGAAAGCGCAAGACAGTCAGCATACTTGATTGCATCATGACTCAAGAACAGTTGCAACAGATCGAGTAATACAATCGACTTTTGCATTAGATTTCTAACGGCCACATACTGACCCATTCGTGAAAAATCCAGTATTTTTGCCTCTTTGCTCTGTTCCATAACTTTCTTATACTTAATTTTTAAGTAATATGGTTTGCTGCAACGGGTAGCCACGGTCTTTCTATTTCTTTTAAGCTATTTCGGAACCAAAAAAATCGAAAAGTGAAGTCAGCATTTCATTTTGGCTAAGGTATACGAAGCCCGGCCATAAACCAGTCTTATACCTTATATTAAATTTCTTCTAAACTCTTGTCATCCGATCGAAAAAATCGTGGCTGATGTTAGTTCACTCTTTCAGCAACTTCTTTTTTGGGCTTTCGTGCTGGAAAGCACGAGCAACGTAACGTGAATTTAAATCTGTTTCGAGAATTATACAAAGAAACAATTTGATCATACCTTGCTTATAATGTAGCTTAGCTAAGCCTTTGCCTGAATTTCGCCACAAGGTTTGAACTTTCATATCTTTCCTTCGAGATCTTCAGAAAGCAATCCCGTGGTTTCCCTTCAACTTCAAATCAGGAAGTCTTAACATTCTTCGCAACATGTTCTCATCCATAAATGGCACTTTTATGACATGCGCCTTTGTGAAAGGACTATCCAGATCTTGTTTGGGAAAAAACAGATCAATGTCATTGATTTGTGCTGATCAAAAATTTGCATAGTCATACTACATTCCGTTTTCATTGAGAAACTGTTCTGTAGGTGGAGGGTGAATCTGTTATCATGTTTCTCACAAATTAGATTTTTTGCTCATCTTAGCGGAGAATAACCTAGTGCCAACTGCTTCGGCTTACAAGTAACGGCAGGTTCGATTTTTACTGGCTTTAACTCTAAAAACGGAGAAAACGTTGACCGTTACTCTGCGAATAGGTGTATCCATTTAAAGGTGAGCTGTATGTTTACTTCAAAGGTTTGTGAAACCATTTATTCGACGAGTCAATCTATTCAATACCGATGAGAAAAGGACAGCTAATGGTAAAAAAATCAAATCCTAGAGCAGTAAGGTGGTATGAAACAGATCATCTACAAGCAATGGAACTCAGAACGATAGGGCCATGTGCAAATTGAAATGCCAGCATGGAAAGTATTGAGTCTGACTGATTTGCACCAGCACGTTTTTGAGTACTCTAGTCCATGGAATAACACTTTCCCGGCTTTGAAAATTATCTGGTTTCATCATACTTGCCAAAAGAAACATTAACAATTGCAGCTAGTCTTGATCAATTTGACATCGCTGTGTCTTGAACTCCTTGAGATTTGCATTTTATATCTAAATACATTTGACTGCTCGCGAATTCCATTACCAGAGACACTGGATCGCTTTTTTATGATATCAAGCATGTCAAGAAAAAATGAAGGGATTCTGATGTATTGTTGCGAAGTGCACGTCCTTCTGGACAAAGTTCTCCCTGCTTGTAGACACGATGTCTGTTTCTCGTCAGCTGAACAGAAGTTCATGAGGCCCAGTATTATGTTGCCATTCGATGCTTATTTGATGTTTGCAATATTGGAACCACAAAGTTCTATCATATATATCCGAACCTCAAAGAATTGATATGTCCAAATCAGAACTAAGCTAAATATTCATTGCAGCTTTTTGTGTAGCGACTCGAGAACGATTTCAACTTCGACGATATTTCATATAGCTACTTCAGCTTATATCTAAGTGGATCGAACACCGGTTTGACGCAGAGAAACTCTAATCATATTTTACTGAAAGTTTCGAAACACATAATAATAGTTCAAGCCGACGACATCAAAATGGTAGAATGGGAAGTCACTTTGTATTTAGAATGGAGTAGTTGAGGGGCTGAACAAAATTAACTGGAGCAGAGTTGTGCGTAGGAAAGGAGCAAGAAAAAAGTCAGAGAACCATGCTTAAATAAACCGGCGCAAGCTGATAGTACTTCCAGTGTTCACCTGAATGTGTGTGCATATTGAATCATGAACGAAACTTCTGGCAATATCTCGTTCTTTTAAAGGGTAACGATAGCTTGATTCCATTGATATAGTATCGTAAATAACAAATTAAAGCAGTGGATCACGTCCGACAAACCTGATAGAGTCCGTGAGCGACAGGATTTAGATTGTTAACATTACAATTGTATTTTCGTGTATGCCGCAACGAAGTCAGCATAGCCTATACCAAACAGTGTGCCTCATTCTCGAGGCCATTCGTTTCCTCGGCGTTGGATGCGATTAAAGCATTCGATCGGAAGAGGAAGGATGTTCGGGAGGAGCGGCGAAAGTCGATCAGTGCCATCAAGTATTGCTCTTTGGGTTGCATGTTTGTACTATGTAAGAGATAAGAAGTGCGAGAATTCGAAAGTGAGGTGGCGCATATTTTGCCGCGCCATATCACTTTCGAATTTGGTATAATAAAAGAATCCTTATCGCCTATTCAACAAACTGTTCACACTAATCTTCAATGTACGAATTATCGCAGTCGTTTTCCGCGATCGAAGCACTTAGTTGAAGAAAGAGGCGTTATGCTCAAATACTATATGGCATAAATCTCAATACATCAGATGTGACTGGGAAAGGCAACTGAGCCGACCTTAGGCGAACCTCACAAAGCTAACCGAATATTCAATAGGTGCATTCTTCTCATCATCCGAATCTGCATGCATAAGTGCAAGAATGATAAAGTCTACATATTTAGGCGAAGTGATGAATAGAACGCTATTTTGTGAGCACATCTTTCATGAAACGTTGAGCAACCACCTTTGGGTAGCACAAGCTCCCTTGCTGAAGCATCGCTCATCCCATAACTGGTTGAGAGTCACAAAACCGCAAAAAGCTCGGACATTTGCGTTTATTATAAACCAATTTTATAGCGTGTGCTAATACTTTATCAAGATCTTCAATTTCGCTCACCGTTTAGCAGTCGAACCGGCTCGATATCGCTATTTGGAGCTGGCACTCTAGGTTAAATCAGGATCGAGACTCTCCGACTTGAATTAAAATTTATCTGCCCGACTCGTAAATCAATGTCTACTCGCATAATGGGAGTCAATAGAGCATGGAATAAAACAGCTGTCAGATGAAATTACCTGAGCTTTGACTTGCACTGAAGTCAGTGATGCTCAACTTTGATTAGACCAATCGGAATTGTCGATTGGTCAACCATCGGCTGGCCAATCCAACGATTGCATCACTATCCGTGGTTCATGCGACTTTATTGCTAACACTCGGTATATTAAAGGCGGTGTCCCGAGAAAACAAGGTGCTGAATCAACTAGCCAGGCAAGGCTCGTAATTTGCTTTTTTTTTCTCACGCAGCTTTGCTTGCTGCAGGCATGGTAACGTTACCTGCAGTCTAGTTTATAGGCTGAGTGGGCTGGCTATATTCAGCTTAAGTAGGTCGGCAACAATTGTCGATCATGGTCCTTATGAGCATTCTTTCATATTATAAGCAACGGGCCACAGTCTCAGATTCGGAAGGGTAATCTGATCTCAACACAGCAAATCAAGCGCACTTTTTACACAACGTCGCATTAGCAAATTTGTTTGGTTTTTCAAGGTAACTGATACATTTGGGAATGGAATTATCTGGTCCTAGTTATAAAGTCAATTGCAACTGAGTCCTAATTAACATGGTTTTCTTGAACGATGATTGTACGTGAAGTTTACTGACTTCGATCATACATTTAACCATCAAAAATATCCTGGTGAAAACGCTTAGTATTGAATGTTACAGCGATGTACATACGATTCCCCAAGAACTCTTTGAGAGCATCAGAAGATTGCTTGAACGAGATTCTGATATGCATCTATCTCTTCTAGATTTCAAGTAATCAAAAATTGATGTTGGAGATTCTGCATCAGAATCTAATTGACCTAATAATTTCAGCCAATATAGTAACATCAACTTTTAGTTTTTTGCAGCTTTTTCGAATGGTTCAGAAAAACGATCCTTGCAGCTAAGCAATTGGTTGACCGAAAACGAAGACCCGAATCAGCAGAAATAGGGCTACTGCG
The DNA here is from genome assembly GCA_902706625.1 of Albugo laibachii. Lineage (NCBI taxonomy): Eukaryota > Oomycota > Peronosporomycetes > Albuginales > Albuginaceae > Albugo > Albugo laibachii. Next base: position 21,545 of record CACSLJ010000129.1, read on the forward strand.
ACCGATTTATTCGGATTATTGAGTCAAATACCAGCACACAGACATTCCCAGAAGACAAAATTGACAATTCTTTTTCCTTTCCGTTTAGTGCAGTATTAAGTCTAACTATTCGTATCCTCAGAAGGTCGGATTACGAAGCTGCGGCACACAGCGAAATGTATTGATATAGAGAGGGTATCCTGTTTTACAGAGATGTCAAACAGCACACCCAAGCACTTTCTGCTTAACAAAGCTAACACTACTGCGTTTTAAAGGCGCTGCGGTGAAATGTATCAAGTGGTCACGTGTCAGGAGCTTTCCAGCAACTTATCTTGCTTAAAGAATCGGACAAAAACATTTGAGTGCACTGAACTGGTCGTGTGCATTACACTGAAAGTTTACGTTACAGTACATTTTTGGTAAAGCTGAGCGCACTATTTGGAGTCAAAATCTACGCCAAAATCTGGCAGTTTCAACATAGCAGATAGTTGGATATACACGGTGAAGCTGCTAAACACGAATCCAAGCTTGACTTTTGCTTTTGACGGCTGCAAAAGTCCACCACAACGGCGTCCAATCCTCTCGAACGTGATCTGATGGTTATGCTCTCCACGGATTCTATCAATCTTGAAAGAATCCTTCGTACAAAAAAAGCGTCTAATCATCTTCAGTGTGAAGCAGTCATATATAATAGACTCGCGTTCAGGGACCTATTGGAATGTTCGAACATTAGCTCCTTGAGGTCATGGTGAATCACATGAAAGATGATATTCGTTCACCGTTAGCCAGATGACGAAGTATCATTGAGTGAATATAATCAATCTATCATCTCACAAATTTCGATTATTGGGTGCTGTATTAAGTCTAGCGTGTCATAGGTCAGAGCTGTTCTGCACTCACTAAATTCGATCGTAAAGCTTTAACATATTATCGGGCTATTTTTGGTGGTAACAGCAAGAAATTTACTCGTCTTTATTTTCCACGTCATGAACAATGTCAATGAACGGAGTCAATAAAACGTACTGATTTACAAGTACGAAGCTCCATTGAATTATATATAGATGCGACAACCGCATGCAATCATGATAGTTTTGAGAAGATTCCATTTCAACTATAACTCTTATTATGTGAATGCCACACGAGAAATCATTCCTCTACGAGTGTTGGGGGTTCACCGATCGCTTCCCTGACGTACCGGTATTTCCCATTTCCGCGAAATATGTTCGACGACTGCGCCGATGCAGCTTCGGTCCCTGGGGAAGGCGTGGATTTAATACCAAATGCTTCTTCTTTGAAAGCGGGTGTAAGTCCTGGCCATGCTAGCCAACCAACCAACATTGTTCCAGGCAATGCCCATCCGGCTAATTGTGACAGAGTACATGCAGTTGGATGTATACGTAGGAAATAAAGTAAGTAGACGTCTTACCGAAATCTTTCATATCGCTGCTGTAATGCTTTATATTACGAGCCATTTTGGCCACGTTCCTTCGTAGCGACACCATAAATTCTCTTTTCCTGAGAGTATCAGAATTTAAGCCAATCGTGTTAGCGGAAAATTATGTGGTAAGAAACTACCGCCACTGCAGGCAGGACAAACGACTTAGTATTTAGGAATGTAGATTTGATTATCATGACCCATTACAGTACCTAGATGCTCTAGTACATACTGTAATTACTGACTTCAGCTCCACGTGGCAGAAGGATTTTGTCCATATTTTTCTTGGTGACATCAAAAGTCAAAGCGTAATGACAACGAATTCCATCCAGAATTCGCAAATGATTATAATACCTATGATACATCCTCTATCAGCTGATTGGTGAGTGCAGCAATACCAAGCATAAGACGAACCATTTCAGATCCAAAGTTGCAATGTATGCTAACCAATCTGGTACTTGATCGCCGGAAGTATGGATTTCCTTTGTAATAGACGTGCTTTCCTTGATGTTTTCACTGCCATCCTATTCAGCAGAGTTGAATCCAAAGACTTTTGATTATTATGAGGGATACTCTCACCTTCTTCCCTTCCGAGCTGCTTACTGTACTAGTCTTTGTACGTTCCTCGGTATCTTTACCCTTGATTTTTTCAACAGCCAGAGCTCTTTGGTTCGCATATTCAGGCAAAGTATCCCACGCCTTTTGAAAATTATTTATGCTTTCCCTTAGGTGCGCATGAACCGATTTTTGTACTTCGACACCAAAATTGTTTCCATCAGCTATTTTGGGGACTGATAAATGTACCCAATGTGCCAACTGCTGCGTGATTTCGATCGCAGAGCATAATTCGTCTGTGACAGTGTGCATCGCATTTTGGACTCGCTCGTTTAGTTTCCATGGAGATGCGCAATCAAATTCCTTTTTAAATTCTTCGAGTTGTACGGATGCTGTTCTGTCAACCTTTAGTGTTTTAATCGTCTTTTCGAGTGCATCAACTCGCTTTGGAAGTTCTGCTAGGAGTATCTTGGATTGCTTTTCAACACTCTCGATGTATTCTTCCATAATTCTTCACAAAAATATTTCTAAACTTTAGTACTCCCATAAATCATATCCTTTATATTGCAAACAAGAAACATATTTCATGATTTTGTTTTTTCTATATGCACGAGATCAAGTATCTGTCGTGCATTTCCTGTCGCGGAAAGCCACTCTTTAAATCGATTTTGGATCACATGCTCCAGCGAACGCTTCGTAGCAGTATCAAATTCTTCATCACAAATCATCTTCCTAAACTTTTCGACCTCTTCGACCTGATTTGATAGCGCTTCACGAAACTTTATCGGCAGTGGGAAAGGAAATTCCAGCTTTAGCTCGTTTGCGATAATTGGGATCGTAACTACGAGAAAGTCGTGCGGGTTTTGCAATGTAATGGCTGGCTTTGCAAAATTCCCAGAATTCTCAGTGTCTGGTACATTATCTAAACAAAACGCGGTGGAATAGCTACTCCATTTTTGCCCATTTGGAATCACTGTAGTACCTTGTTCACTCTCGAGATTGATGAACCGACTCCATTCTCCAGATGAACTTGGATTGTTGATTAGCCTGCGAGCTTCTATATTACATTTTTGCGTCGGATACTTTGTATTGTGTGGTCCAAGTACAATCCCGAGATTTTCTCCCGTCATTATGATAGGAGCCAATGTGTACGCGTTGATAGTCACATCCAAGCAATTACTACAAAGGCGTATGTCTCATGTACTTTTGAGATGATGGAGTAAGCTCACCTCACGCGGACAAGTCCTGATGCAATCGTGAAATATACATTGTCACATCGATCCATGCTATACACGCCTCGATTGGGAGCGGTAATGATCTTGCAATTGCTACAAGCAATAACAAAAACATGAGTGTGACAAGTTAAGGATTTCTATGTGGAGTTGGCCAGAAAAAGCATTCGCTTTTTGCATTCAGAGAAGGATATCGTATACAGCCAAGAATGTAAATGTAAGTATCATGACAAGCATGGATAACTAAATCGCTTTCGTTCCAGTCTTCGCTAGAAGCATCCAAATGACGTATAATGGTCGATTTTGAAACATTTGAGATCACAATCGGCTGGTGGTAAATGCAAGAATCTATCATGCAAAGTACGTGAGAATTGATGATTTTTGACACATCAGAGTATCACCATTTGGCGCCACCCTATACAGGGATACATTTTCCACAAGCGAAAAGTCCACAGCTGGATATAGATTTGTGTTCAAACCCATTGAACTCTTCAGGAACTCACACACACGGTACGGATTTTCAACCTTGTTTCCGTGCGTATCAGTGCGCCACAGTCTATATGCTTTGCTGAGAGGTTCATACTTTCCAGCCCCAAATGATATTAAAAAGCCAAGCTGATCAACCTGATCAGTATGTATATGGTTTTCACTCTCTGACTTCATTTCCAATCTCGGGAAAATCAATTGGAAAAGAATTTCAAGATTATTGCGCACAAAAGACAAATAGTAGTCATCCAGCGTCGCACGATCTTGCATTGCTTTAGTGTGCGGCGATAAGAGCACTGGAGATGCTCCTCCAGAAGGTGATTGCGTTGTGCTCGTCTTGTCAAGGCCAACACTTGAAAAATCTCTACACCATTTCGTATTAAAAGAATCAAGTGTGGCTTTCGTCTTTGAAGCTTGAAAACGACTTGCTTGTACAAATAGGAACATAGTGATTCTGTGTGTTGGGACGACTTCGACCGAAAGACAGCGTTCTTCTGTCAAAACGACCTTTTCTGTTGCCTCCCATGCCGGTATATTGCGATGAAAGTAGACAAGAAGGAGCCAAAAGCTACATCAGGTTTAAAGTATTATTCAGTCCACGAATAGCATCATACAACAAATCCATCATTACGCTGTATAATCTTTTTCAGGCCATTCCAGGTGTTCTTTCACGACTGACTTCCAGGTGCTAAAGCTACAAAATAACACGTTTCACCTCCCTTCTACTACATTTCGTGGTACAAATTACTTGATCGCTTGTGGTTGCGCGTTGTCACCTTTCGAATCTTCAGATTCCGGTGTCATGTTGACATCTTGATCGTCATTATGGCATCCGGTAAGACAGTCTAGGGCTTTTGTCACATCACAAAGTGTGGAGATGCTTGTAGACTTTATTGGTACGTGCAGCAACCCGAGTTCAAATAACTCTAATCGAAGCCAAACGGCAGCAGCGTCCATTACTAGTCTGACTGATAGAACGGATTGGACAAAAAATGCCAATGTGCTTGGGTGTATTTCTGCACCGAGTCAAATGGGTACTGTCGATGTTTGCTGCACGCGTACGAAATGCTATATAATGTTACATGTGGGGATACTTATGATCAGCAGTGCGATGCTATTATTCATATTGTAAGTCATAGAATATGAACCAGAGTGTGGCAAGATAAGACTCAAGATAGTTACATGATCGCCACAATGAAGCCGACCAACGAACAAAGGATTAATGCTACTTGAAGACATTCGTGAAGTATAGAATGACTAGCATGCCAGTGATGCTAACAATCACTTGCCTCAGTTGGTTTATTATGTCAGCACTCGTGTATTGGCATAAGCACATTGTGTCGGACACTATTGCTTTGTCTCCCCTGTGTATGACTTATCTCGCCAAGTGGATTCTTAATGCCAGAGTCAATATCAGCCTCGGGTCACAGTGCTTTTAGAGATGATTGTTATCTACAACAACTTAATCGCACTTTATTGATGTTCATTGGCGATTTGTTTGGAAGCAGTGTCGCTTTATCCCTTTGCCATGTGCCCTCAAATCATTGCAAAAATGAGCTTTGCAGGTGTTGTTTCGTTGGCCAGATTTTAGCCCTTATTTCCTTGAGAGTGGAGCAGTGCTTCGGCTGGATTTGTCGCATTATTTTTTATTGGAGCAGTTTCTTTGTATCGCATCAGTAGCAAGACGGATTTTAGCAGAGAATTGAATGAATGCGACCTCGTGGTGTCCAACACTCTTTAACTTTCATTTCGACAGTGTTCAAATTTTACATCTAAATTAACGCTGAGACTCTGGTTCATCGAAGCGGTTCCTGTGCACAAGATCCCGATGAAAATTGGCCACCACAATGCCTATGGGAAGACTCAATGAATGCAAAACTTCATGTTTGCAGTGCTTCGAAAATGATTGGTATCTGATTCAATTCAACTTGTCGGCCAGCATCACCACGATAGTATTAGCACAGACAAAAATGTGCTGTTATTCGGTTGTTGAAATATTTGGTAGAAGTCATGAGATCGAGGAAATTAGTAGAGTAGCCGATCCTTTTTCACAGAGATGGATTAACGGGAAGCCGCGCCGAATTGACTTTATCGTATACACCATAGGACGCCTTCTATTCAACAGAGATGCATGTTCTTCGCGGCAAGTCGAATATCTCGCAATGTCTTCAGTTACTTTGCCACCCATCATTCTTCCATGAACATTGATTTAGATGATGATCAGTGCTTGAGTTTGCCATTTTATCCTTGGGATGCTTAATACCGCCACAATTCTCAATCGTGCTTCATAGAAGATTACAGCCTCTCTTCCAACCAGTCTCGCGACAAATTCATGGTTTTGACTATTTTTTGAGGCCATGCTTGTACCAACCAAATCGTGCGCAGGTCGTCGTCACACAAAGTATACTGGAATTCGCCAAAAACTTTGCTATTGCGTGCAACTTCCTGCACATTTTCGATCAAAGGCACTAACATCTGTTGTACCGACGAGAGATACTCCTGTAGTTGATTGACATCTTCGATATCTTTCGGTCTAATACTAAGTCTAGAATAGATATCTTCAAATTTCGCCAAAAGCTTTCTCGCGGCCTCATTTGTGTTGGAAGCGTGGGCTTCCAATAATCTGAGAATAATATCTTGGTGCTTCTTGGCTAGCAACGTTTTCATATTGAATACGTCAATCTCATAGAGACCAATGCAGACTGTAGACTCGGGAATCTCGCGTTGTACATTTTCTTCTAAAAGTCGATGATAGCGTAAAAGACGTGTAACTTCAGCTACATCCGACATCACTAAAGACCGATAGTGATCACAATCGAACGGGGTAGCGATCTCATCGAGAGGTCCTTCTTTTTTTATCTCCTCCGTTTTAAAGAGAATGGATTGTACGTAATCTTCCGCATTGAGATTGAGTAATGGAACATAGACTTCCAGAAGTTCAAGGTACTTCTCCGTCGGAGCGATGGCACTTGAAATCGCATTACGAATTCTATCACGGAATAGCTGAATTGAGGTGCATTCAATGCCGGGACACTGTATATAGCATTGAGTAGGCCAAAAGATACGGTCCATAACAAGGCGTTCGAGCAGATCCAATGATTCCAGGTGACTCAGCGCTGTACCAAATATACTCAGGAATGCATGTAGAAAGTCATATGGATTGGTTTCATACTCGAATGTCAATTTTGGTCTCCGTCGGATGGTTGGGCTGTTACTATCATGCGCACTGTCAGTCTTCTCATCACCATAAGGCATATGACTGAGGCGCTCAGTCTTCATTCCAGAAACAGCATCAATATCCACTTTTCGTGAATCCTTTTGCACTTCTTCATGAGATACTACTACTTCGAGACGAAAAAGCGAGCATACATGACAAGAGGAGCTTTGGTTTTCGTTCAAATTTTTCTTCGAATGGATCCACACATCCATCAACGATTGGATCTTCACATCGAAATCTGCAATCTCTTCAACAATGGACGTGTACAATTCGAAATTGGTCAATACAAATTCGCCTACTGCATTTTGTATCATCAAATCCATGCGAGTGAGTAATCGCTTCAAATTACTTGTCATGTATGCTAATCGGTTCGCCTGAGTTACATCATACGACGGAACGTGAGCATCATATAAGCTACTATGGACTTGTTTGGCCACTTTCCGCGTACGGTCGTCACGTACTGAGCGCAGCATTGCATTTGCCATGCGAGAGATTGCTAAATTCAATTCTTCCAGTGTCATAATCCAGCTACTATGCTCGTTCTGCTTTGAAGCTTTGACTCTTGAAATCATCTTGCTGACTGCAAGGCGCTTTTGTGTTTGAAAGTTATGTTTTTCGGACGTGTAGAAATGGATCACGTTTGTTTGCTTCACAAGCCTTGCGCAGGCTTCTTGTACTTCCAAGATGGTAGCAACGAGGGAGGGGTTTGCCAGAAGCGTCAGCTGAGATCTATTCAATTCTTTTGTCTTCCATCTCATTGCTTTGCGCTCGTCATAACCTGATAAAAGAGAGCTATAGCTATAGGTGGTTGGGAAAGAGCCCAACGTCAACATTTCGTGTTCCGAATCTTCCTCCATAGACTCGAAGAGAAGCTTCTTCGTGAGGAGGCTATAGTCTGAAGAAATTTCTTCGATCAAAGCTGTAGTAGTAGATCTATCCCATATTCTTCTTTGTCTGCGTTCATGATCACCAAGCGCTAAAGATAGTATTCGATTGATGGTGTGTTGAGATAATGGGGGATCTCCACTCAGTGGTATCGTGCTGATTAGATGGATATATCGTAGTGACCCTTCTGCTATTTTCCGCCTTTGTATAGCTTCATGCAAGTTTCCAATAAATTTCACCGGGTCATCTTTTTCAAAACACACTAAACTTTCAGGAACAAGAGGTTTGCCCACTCGAGTTCCACCTGCCCAGGAAACGACAAAGAAGCGACTCTTTTTGGCAATAGAGATTACTTTACAGGTCGACCACTTCCCAGGATTTCCAGATACGCTCATCATTGGTAGCGCTACGGCATCCAAAGGACCATTATTGAGCACCAAGTATTCAAGTTCATATGCTTGTCTGTCGATGCTAATGAAATAATGTAAAGGCAAGAAGTGACTGGTCGACCATTTTCCTTCATCTTTTGCTTTTGAATCGTTTGCTTCATAATACAAACACTCGCGTGGGCTATTCTTCACAAGCCAGTTGACTAGTGCTGATCCCTTCAATTTTCCGATCGATTGCGATTTGAGAGTTTTTAAAAGTGCGACTTTATTTGAAGTTGACTCGTTGATAGAACTCTCCACGTTGTTGTAGGCAAATGTGACCCAAGGTACGTCGCATTTGATTATAGAAGTTGCACATTCACCACCATTTGTACTTGTTTGGTCATGTAATCGTTCTATTTGGTTCCCTTTGTGTGCTACAGAATTTGGAGAGTCCCTTTTCCATGAGGCACCCAGAAACGTTCTCACCGACGGTCGTTGATATTCTCTTTCTTTCTCACACATTAATATCGAAAGGTTGCTGCAGAAAAAAACTCCTTCAACGGACGCCTTTTTCCATCAAACGCTCTCTGATGTGTACGCTATTCAGCAAAAAGAGAATCGAAAAGTAGGGGCAACTTCGTACAGATGCTTTTTATTAAGTTTTGGGCGCAAAGGTAAGCACCGTTCAGTAATGTGCTTTTTCTATCTTTACTTTTGATGCAACATGCAGCGTAGTGTTGTCCCTGCAAATCTTACTTGCAGCTGCAAGCAGTAGATGATGAATCTACTAAATGAGAAGCCGGCTTTGAAACACGTGCCAAGACAGCTTTTCATTTTCGCAGAGATCTTCTAATCGATGACGTATCTCAATGATCAGTTTAGCTGAGTTTTAGACATTATTTCTGACTCACGAATCCATTTTTTCTGATCGATACTGCTATTCTTTATTTATCGTGCAAGCTAATACAAGCTGGTGATCACCTTTGAAATCTGTTGATGTTTGATAGTGCACAGAAATATCGAGAATCGTCTTCTTTGGAGCTGGTAATTTCCCCCATTCCAAAAGCTTTGAATTTTCAAGATGCAATCCTCAAACATGAAGCTCCTAAGGATGTTATTTTATTGCGGCATCCTATCAAGCTGCAGCGAATCAATAGTTTTCCGTCTCTACCAATTGTAAAGATACTATCCGCATCACGGGATCTAAAGTTTGATTACCAGTGCGATCACATCAGAAAGAATCTCTACAATTTGCAGTGTGATTGTGATCTGATCCGTATTCTTGATGAATGTCTCCTTCTTGTAGTGCACAAGATTCTGAGCATTGAGGCGTGGTATTGCGTCTATCATAATGACGACGGATACCGAGGATTACTTCATCTCCAAATTAGGTTGCATAGACAAATCAATTTTGATCACTCTGCTGTCTTGAAGAAATCTTTATCATTTTTGTATCATCTTGAAACTTGTGGGATACACGACACATTAAAGTATCCGGACAAACTTTGGAAAGCTGCCGTAGAATCAGCGCGAAATAGTGCATGCCGTGTGACAAGATGCCAAACTCATCTCAACAGACTACCCAATGGCGGCGAATGTTTGCAGAACAAACACTTGAACGATTTTAGCAGCGTATTTACATTTGCAGAGATGCTTTCATGCATCATTACTCCATGTGGATTCAAAAAAATGCCCATACGACATTCCGAGTCGATACGTACAAAAGACATACTCGCAAAGTACTCGTTGACTGATTTACCCATAATCTTGCTTCAAAGAATAGTGCAAATGCTGAATGCAAGATGCCTGGCATCAGCAAGTGGGGTGTGCTCAGCATTTCAACATCTTTCTTACGAAGCAGTTCCCGGTCTTCAATTAAGCCTGTTCTCACATCAAAAACAGTGTTTAAAATGGATGCTTCATCGCGAGACAGAAAAATCAGATGGACGAAGGCATCCATTTTATTTTCCAACGAGCACTACGTCTGATACCCATGCGCTCGATTTTACTGAAAACAAGCTAGTGAGAAAACTCGTCTACAAGTACCATGATTGTAGAGGTGGATTACTTTCTGATGAACCTGGCCTTGGGAAGACCATTACCATGCTCGCATTGCTACTACGCACAAACGGTCAGCGCTCAGAAATCACAGATTCTAATCACGAAGTAAAGGGATCAGCGCTCTGTTCATCCAAATCTCGCAGCCGGGTAGTTTAAAGTAGCCAACTAATACCGTCCAAAACGACACTCATTATCGTTCCTGATGCACTTGTTGAACACTGGAAGTCTCAAATTACTTTACATGTGCGATATGGGGTACTACGCACGTATATTGATTATGGTGGTAAGATCGCTGTGGACCCAGAGGAGCTTGCTGCTTACGATATAGTTATAACAACATTTAGTAGGCTCAGTGATGAATGGAGATATCGAAGGCCACCCTCCGCTCTGGAAGAGAGAACACCTGATCGATATGGTTTTGATGGACCACAAGGATACGTCAATGGTCAACTTAGAAAAGGAACATCACCTTTCCTCATGGTATACTGGGTTCGTGTCGTCGTAGATGAAGGTCATAGACTGGGAGTACAAAGCTGCTCGTATCAACTACAAATGGCAAGAGGGCTTGCCTCCGACAAACGTTGGGTGATGACAGGTACACCGACTCCAAATACGAACACTGCGGAAGATCTTAAATTTCTGCATGGGCAACTGGTGTTTCTTCGTGACTTACCGCTTGGATCCTCCGACGGTAAATGCTGGTCCAAAGCCATCGCAAGGCCCTTTGAGAAACATCATCCAATAGCATGCTTTCGGCTGAAGCAACGCTTGTATCGAAATATGATTCGCCACACCAAGAGCTGCGTCCAGAGCGTTCCTACAGAACCAGTCAGAGCCTCAGTCTATATAAAAGCCATGCCGGAAGAATATGCAATATATAATGCTGTCGCTAGTGCTGTCGTGACGAATATTTTTCTCACCAATATCGACCCCAAACTGCCTGGGAAAATGCATCCAGACAGCTTACTCAACCCGCGAAATCGGAAATATGCGGCTCAGCTTACTCGAAGTCTTCGTCTAGCATGTGCCGGTGCATGTTTGCTGAAAATTACTCTGAGCCAGAAATCATATGCCGAAACAATCGAGTTTATAGACTTTCACAAAATTGAGGGTGATGTTCGGCAAAATTTGCTGCAATTCATAAGAGACGCGCAAGTACCAGGTTGTACAACTAGCTGTGGCGTTTGTGATCGGAAGCTACAATTATTGATTGTGCTCACTTGTGGCCATCTCGTCTGTGCAGCGTGTGCCCAACAAAGGTTCGACATACGGGGCCCCGTGTGTGTGATCTGTGAGAAATAATACGATCCAGAGGATTTGCAACGCTTGCAACCGGGATTTGAACTAAAATGGGGCGAGGATGATTTCGTTTCAGACATCGTGGCAAAGTCGGGGAGGTTGCTTGCAGAACAGAGCAGTACTTCACACCAAGAGGGTTCCGACCAAGAGATCTATGGTGGAATTAGTGCAATCGTTTCTTCCGGTCTGAGCGTTAAAGAACCCAGAAGACATGTTGCAAGCACGCCAAACTCGACGACTTTCAATTCGCGTGGTGAAAGGCGCAGACTAGACTTTACAAGAGACTTTAGAAGGATTTGGTCAAGTAAAGCATGCTATGTAGCTCATCGTATCCGTGAATTGAACTCAGCAAAAGCTTTGGATGCAGGTTTGGGAAGAGATAAGCCCTCTATTCTCTTAAAAGTGATAGTCTTTTCCCAATTCAAAGAGCACATATGGAGAATCAGAGTGTCATGTGCACAACAAGGCATCCGTTGCGCTGCATTTATTACCGGGTTGAGTGCTACGGAACGACAAAGACAGCTTAAACTGTTTCGATGTGATCCTACAGTTCAAGTTTTATGTTTGACCGATGTTGGAGCCCATGGCCTGGACCTCTCTTTTGTGAGCCATATTTTCTTTGCCGATGAGATATGGGATAAGTCGTTAGCAGATCAAGTTATCAGTCGTGCTTATCGAATTGGGGCCAAAAATGCTGTGGTAGTTGAGCAGCTTGTGATGTGTGGTAGTCTTGAAGAAATCTTGCATGGACTACACGATAAGGGTTCTAATCTTAGCAAATCCACTGGTGGCGGCTCACACTTTTTGGGAGAAGGTGACGTTACGAATTCAAGCCTGTCAACCAGGACACAAGTGGAACGTTTTATGGCACATTGTCACTCGGGCACAAACCAAATCAATAAGGGAGCCTTCGAGAGCGATAAGAAGTCTTTCCGTTTACGACGACGGGTCGACTATTTGTTGGATAATTTACACTTACTTGAACCCAATGAAGTTAGTGACGAGACAGATTTGCAGTACAGTGTCATATTCGAAGCCGGGAGTGCATCAACGCACGTGGGGCATCATAGAACAATCAACCAAATGTCGAAGGACTCCGGGCAAAGTGCCGCTAGTTCAAACGCCCAAGGGTATGCTCAATTACCCGAACTCGCGCGAGATCAAGACTACCTACAACACCGAACGCATATTGGTTTGATTGGATCTAGTACTTCACATGACCTAACGAACGGGAGAAAAGGCTATAAAAGAAAACGTGTCTCTTTTATGGACGGGTGAGGGCGGCTGATAGACAAATCGATGTCCACTACCTTCCAGTAAATTAGCAGAAATTCAAAGTGAGACCAAATACGAGTAGTGGATGCAACCTTTCGATTCCGTGCATAAGCATTTGCAATATTTGTAAGGATTCTCCTTATGGACTTACATTGAGAGCTTAGAGGGCTGTCGATTCACTTGTGCAACAGCGCCATTTTGTGTACAGATATGCCTTGCATTCGTCGGAGAACGGTGACATAGACCCATTCAAGGCAGCCTTTTCTGCATCTTTTACCGCTCGCAGGATTCGAACTTTTGTAAAAAACAATCACTCAAGACCGGAAATACCCACGTCAGCATCGTGTTGATGATCTGTCGAAGAAATGATGACCAGATATCCCGTGTAAACTTGCCCACTGTAAGTTTGCATCGGGGGCAAAAGTGAACGACTAGAGAGCCGGCTGGCGCCGAGCTTGATTCCTATATAATGTGTTTGCTAAACAGGGATTGGGAAATTCTCAGCAAGAAAACCCGAATTGCCATCGTTGAATGCATCATGGACAATACCGCCATCCCTTTGCTCGCGCATTTGTCATCGGAACTGAGGATCTTCATGTACAGCGTGACAAATTTGTCAGCATATGGATATGCCTCATTAGGTAATCATCAAGCAATGAGAATAGTCAAGTACTATATATGATAATGTCGTTATGTGTCCGCTTGATCCTTCCTTCCTCTTTCTCATTCATTCAAACTCTTGATCCCTTATTGATTTGACCCTATTCATAGTGCTTTTGAACCAGACCTCCTTCGCTCCTTTCGTGTCATGAGCTTATATCATACATGCCATTGAGCTCAAATCTTCAAGATTTTATATCTTCATCGAATGCAGTTGCTGATCAGGGCTTGACCTTAAGAGTCACAAAAATACATTTATTAATGCAAAATGGCGGCACCCAATGGTACTGTGAGCGTAGAAGAACGCACCCAACTCCAGCGAGTTTTTCGATTGCTTTCCCTAGAATTGCCGCTATTGGCAATCAGCCGAAAGCTTGAGGTCAAGTAAAAGTGCATTGTAGTCGTCTATTTTTTCTCTTCATTAATTGCATCGTTTTGTGATAAAACACTATAGACACTTGATAAGCCGTGTCTCGATGCAGATACTTCTGCCATGAGCGTAATCCCTTGATATTTTTATGGGTTCTTGTAATTGTTTCAATTCCTTCGAACATTGATAGATATCCAGCAAAAGTAGTGAAGGTACCATGAAGGATGTATCACGACGTGAACGATATAAACGACTCTGTTCCCGTTACCATGCAACTTTGCAGGAGGAAAAGAGCACCGGACAAGATTTGGTCATCTCACGACACCAAATTGACGCAAAGACATTGCAAAACATGTATGAGCATTTAGGAGCTTTTTCTAATTCTTGTGAGAAGCAAGCACATGCTCAGAAAGTCGGGGAGTTTATATGGGAGATTGATGATAATTTGGATGGTACTATCTCTTATGATGAATTTGAAAGGAGTTATTTGCGAGCACGCGATGATCGGTCAGGTCTAGAACCATCACATCTATTTTATTTGACGTGCTTTCTAACGTATGACAAAAATTGTCACGGAAGGGTACGTCTAACAATGTCAAAAGTGCTTTCAAATTCTCATACTTCATACTTTGCTCGTTTAGATTGCCCTTGATGATGCTATGCGGATCTTGTGAGTATAAGCTTGCGTTTCTTATACTTTATAGATTCTTGAATATTCATTTCCAAATTGCTAGCTATTTAAAATATGGAGACGCCATGGAGGCAGAAATGGAATGTCATTTTGGAAAGCTATTGGATGAAGGTGCTCATTTTATAACCTTCAAGCAAGTGAGTAAACTGCTTTGATGTTTACTTCGAAAGGATGCATACTAAATTACGTTAGTATCATGATGCTGTCACGAAACGATCGTGTGAGTTGATCGACCAACACCCTTCTCTGGCGAAATTCATCAAGCCGCAGAGCAGTCGCCAAGATTGAGCACTGAGCACAACACAATCTATTGCTTAAAAGCAAAAACAAACTCGTCGTGAAAATATCTGCAAGTACTATCAAAGCATGCTTGAAGGGCTTCATGATTCATCATTATACTCTTCATCCTTAGGATCCTAATGAGACAATCAGAGCTGAGCGAGTGGGATAAAATACAAAGATATTCATACCCGAGGTTCCAAATCTTCTCCATAATTGATTGCATGGTCCACATGCATCAAAACATTCGCAATACTGTCCTCCTTGGTGATATTCATCGGCACGAATGCAACCATGCTGTAATCATTGATCTGTACATGTGAGCTCTTCAAGACTTTGTTGGACTAAATGAGTATAGAAATTTTTACCACATTGCAAATGGCCGTATTCAGTGATCGCCACTTCGCACCTGTGTTGCTCACTAGTGTCTCAATGAGACGGTCGGAGGATGGATCTAAATATCTGGTTCCATAAAATGAATCAGATCAGTCTCATATGCTCTGTATGGTCATCAAGTACTTGTTTTTATACTTTTCCAGCTCTTTTTCATCAACCAGGTCACACTTTGTTAGCACATTTATGTGAGGTAATTCGAGTTGAACCATTGCTGACAGTGAACACAGGACACCGGAAATGAATTTGTTGGCATCTGCAATGAACAGGGAATCGATCTGGCAGAACATCAGTTCATCTACATTTTTCATTTTAAAGAAGTCAATTCTCACAAGATAGACTCCACAGATGGCAAATCCCCAGCATTGTAGCGCTTCGCATAAATTTTTCATCACTGGTAGATGAGAATACAATTCGATTTGGCCTTGATTTTGAATAGAAAAGATATAAAAACCCAGACATGGTGGGTCAATGCAGCAGAGGCAATACCTGGGCAATCAAATATGAAGTAGTCATCATCACTGTATTCCGTCAAAAGATTTTCGAGCCAGTCTAGGTTTTGAATAAGGTATCTAACAGTAAAGAATAATTGAATAGAATGTCAATCAATCAAAGAATTGCAACGTACTCCATGCAGTAGACAAGCCCTCCATTCGGACCATACCCAAGCTCTTCCATGACGTCTTCGACACTGATCAAATCTCGAATATCTATCTCCACAAATAACCATCGATGTTTGATATCTTACTAAAAACATGCAAACTGACCAAACGCGACGGGATACTCAAACTGTTCAGCAGCAGGGTCCAAGTTGACAACGTAAGTCATTCGACCAGATGCAGCGCAGAACTCCTGTATATTATTGCAATATGTGGACTGAAAGGAAGTATGGATAGAGTGCTCAGTGTTAGACTTCCAATATATATTCTTAAAACAAGTCCTCTTATTACTTTTCCGGTTCCTGCAGGACCCATGACCAATTGACAACATCGCATGACTTCTGCACAATCTGCCCTTTATAAAAGCCTCTTTTGTAGAGTCGATGAACTCACTGTCAGCCGATGTGATTGAGGCTTATGCAGATTCTGAATGGTGACTTCATTATTCTTGTTTCCGATTGAGGAACTAATTAAACGCAATTTTCTTTCACAGGAAGAGTGGCCTCTTGAAGGAGTCGCTGATATGTTACAAGCACCTTGCTTCTTTCCAAAATAAAGTCGCCATTCGTCATATCCACTTCAAACTCGGAATACTTTACTTGTTGACTGAGAAGTATGAAAGTGCTTTCGGTGAATTTGGAACAGAGACGAATGAGAGCTGTGGAAATAGTGAAGAAAAGATGGAAACTTTAGCAGGCTCTGGCTTTGAGAGTATTTCGTATTTGGACAGCAGGATTCAAGAAGCAGCAGTAAAAGCTTGCGCTTGGGAGGAGCTTGATGAATTAGAGAAATTGTTTCCGGAATTCCAAAAGCAAAAAATACTTGATCTCGATCGACATGGTAAGAATAACTTGCGTATAACCAATCTGAATGTAATGGCAGCGATGGCCTTAACCTATCGTCGGTATGGGCTACTTCATCGCACCGAAGCGATACTCTCGCGTTGGGAGCAATTCAGTGATCTAGACACTACCTACTATCTTGAATTGGGCTTTCTCTGGCATGCAAGAGGTGATCATTCTACGGCAATGACTGTATTCAAAAAGGTCATAAGTCGCGAGGAAAAAGACTTGGTACTCCTCAGTAAAGCTATGGTTGGTACTGGGGTATGTTTATTGCATCAAGGTGCAATTATTGCTGCGAATCAAATTGTTGAAGACGCGATCTGCCAACTGAGAGCACTAAATGAAAACCCATCGTCGTATCCACGCGCTGTTATTCGTGCATCATTGTTTGAAGCATTGAATATATATGGAGGGATCCAGATGATTTCAAGGAATCTCAAATCAGCACTTGACACTTTCATTGAGCTTGTCCAATTAAAGTACACAAGCGAAGATCGTGACAGCTATCGCTTAACCATACTACCAGCATACGGTCTAGCGGCAGCTGAAGGTGTTAGATCGCAAAACCTCACGTTGCCTGTGCTCAAAGAGGCGATTCGACATCTTAACGAGATCGAGACACGCTACGGACCGGATGCATGTTTATACCTCCATCGATCCAATATCCACAGAGCTTTGGGCAAAATTGAGCTCTCTACCAGAGATCTAGTACTCGTAGAAGCTATGGACTCGGATTATCTGGTAACTTACCACCAGGCTCATTATAGGAAAGATCATTTTGACGTGAATACCATTTCTTGGATTCCAAGAGTTTTGATTGACACATTAAATGATTCATTAAAGAAAAAAGAGTACACGATTCCCCGACTAATAGACACAATTGCAGGGGAAGATAAAAATCAAAATATTCGGACTCAAAAAAATCAGCAAATTGACAATCATATCTCTTGCTTCAGTGAGGAAGCGATTTATCGTTATTTTGGCGAACGGCTGCTTGAAAACGAGTCAGACACTTATGCCGAAATATGTCGCTTAGACATCATGCGACGAAGGCCGTTGCAACCTAATACGATGAAGCTGGATGCTAAAGCAGAACAATTGTTAAGGGATGGAACAATCCTTGATCAGCATACTTGTGGTGATGAACCCGTAGAAAAAATGGAAGTGCTTCTCAATGCGCATTCGAAATACGCCAAAGATCCGTACACCAGTATGCTTCTCGGGGTTCACGCACTCGAGATTCTTGATGCTTCAACTGCAAGTCAATACTTTACAAGAGTGCTAACACTTATCCAAACAGAAAGTTTTGAATCGATCAGTCTGTTATGTGGTTGTACAAACACTTCCGCTTGCATCCTTCTGTGGAAATTGCTGTTGCCTCGGATGAGATACTATTGCTTTGTCTGGCTATCGCTTTCGCGAATGCTAAACAATGAAAGCAAATCAGTGTCAGAGAAACTCAATTCGTTTTACTCGGCGTGTTCTTCAGATGACGAGGACAATACCTTGCTATTTGCACAGATTTCCGTAGCAAAACTCTTGGATGGACCATTGAAATTTGCCTGCAAAAGCTTGAATAAGTGTCAGTCTTTCATCTCGCAGCTACAAAAAGATTGCCACGGAGATGCAAAACAAGTCACGGCATACGAAATCACAGAAATTAAAGACATATTCTCAAATGTGGGGTTGAAGTCGTTCTGTTTGTTTCCAGCAGTTTCGAGGATTGAGTTTTATGAAAAGCTTCTACGAGAGCGTTTCTCACTTATTCAAAGTTTGGCCGGAATCGATGTTTTCGAGAGTGAAAAAATGACGCGACGTTTTTCGATACTTCACTACATTGAGCTTTTCGAAAGTAAAGCAAATAATGACGCGGCTAAAGGACTCGGATTCAAAAGGCGACCTGCCATTGTAACTACGCACAATGAAGAATCCCATAGACTGGATCAAAAGTTTGAAGAAGGCGTTTCTAAAATCGCTAAAATGGGGAATGTACAATTGGGCATATCAGCATTTGCTATAATGCTTTTTGTCAACAAAAACTATACAAGTGGCAGGAGCTTCAATCGCATGGATGTCTCACAAAACAAAGAACAAGATGCATCAGGCATCAAATTACACACGCATCAAAGTCGCCTGATTGACCGATTCAAATGGCTGGATCAGTTAGGATGGAGGTTTGAAGCATTGGCAGATTTGAATAATGCGCTTTCCCATGTACCACAAAGCACTGACACATTATGGAGTAGGTTTCGTCTTTATAAAAAAGCTGGTAATGCTACAGAAGGACTTGCTGATGCCAACAGATGCTTGCAGCAAATCAGCTCGCACATTGTGTGGAAGAACAAACTAAATCCAGAAAGCAGGAGACCGGTTTTTATCAATGATACACAACGGGACCAATGGTTGAGATTGCTTTTAATCTGCGGGGAAATCAATATGGATTTAAAGCATTTTGGGGAAGCTGTTTCAAAGCTCTCATTGATCAAAGACCACAACAGCGGAAGTCAGAAAGTCTCTTTGGTGAAAATCTTGGAATTGCGCACAAAATGTTACATCTCGTTGAAGGATTATTCGCACGCGGTTGCAGATATCAGCGAGGTCGAGGGTATGCGCAACATAGAAAAGCGCAAAAAGCTAGACACGTTGTCCTCTTCTATAGAAAAAACTCTTTACTTTATTGTGATTGGGAATCTTTACTGTAGGTGTGTCCTGGATCACCTCATATTTGCTTCAGCGGATGTATCGAAGGGAATGCATTTTGCACCATGGTCATTGCGGTCTTTGACAAAGAACATCCGGCAAAATGAAAGCATACGTCTTGCAATGGATGCGTATCGGAACGCGGAGGAGGTATCTGCTTCATACCATCTCGTTCGGTACTTGCAGGGTCGTATTTACGCAATCATTGGCGACACAAAATCCGCCATACAGAGACTTTCACTATGTCTGGCTATGTATCCATCCTTCTCACCGGCTTTGTTTCTGCGTGGATGTGTCTACTTGAAGGAGGGCCTCGTCACATTGGCTCTAGTTGACTACCATAAAGTCTGTCAATCCGAACGAGCGTATCCAAATATTGCCATTAGCATTGCTTACTGCTACTACATGCAGCACAAACTGGACCATGTTCTCGAGATACTGACGGTTGCCATATCTTCTGGAGATAAAAACCTGGAGATATATTACTTGAGAGGAAGTGCTCTGATGAAGAATTTGGCAATCAACAATGCAATCAAGGATTTTGAGAGAGTGCTAAGGGCGCAGCCGTTACACCATCGCGCACTCTTTCGAGTAGGCGTTTGTCATATCATAGCACATCGTTACCAGGAAGCACGCGAAGCTTTGATGCAAGTCACAAGTTTGGAACCGAAGTGGTTCGAGGCCTGGCGCTCACTTGCGTATGCGAATATGTGTCTTGAACAATACGACGACGCCGTAGCTTCATACACTCGTTCAATCGAGCTTGTGAATCATACGAGCTCTATTCGGGCAGCTTCGTATCTGGAGCGGGCAATGGCATACTTCCATTTGAAAACATATACACCAGCATTGAGCGATCTCAACCAAGCAGTCAAGCTTGACAGTCTTCAATTTCTATCTCTCATCATTGAGCTAATGATATATTCCATCTTGAACGACAAGGAAAAGAAGCGACATGCTATCAATAAATGGATTTCTCGCTGCCAAGATACTGATTCCGTATCTTCTGTGAAATGGATCATCAAAGCGTATGAGATCATACCGACGTATCCATTCTTTGTTCAGCATTCAAAGGACATTACGATTATATCGGAAAGATCATTACAACCAGCTAGAAGCCGCTATCCTCGTCTTGATGGTAAAAGAGTAGAGAATATCAGCTCGTCAATGCGAGCAAAATGGCATTTATTTTTCAGAATCCTAGTAGCAAATCATCGTTCATTGAAGGTGTTGGAGAGTATGAAAGCTGAGGAGCCACAGTGTGATTCTGAACTTGCGAGATTTGTGAAGCAACTGAGGATACCGGATACCTTGGAGCTGAGACCACGTCGAAATTGTGATCTAGCTCTCATCTCATGGATGTATAATAGTATCGGCATATCAAGTCTGGAAAGCGGAATGTTAGAGGAAGCGATACGAGCGTTTACTCGAGCAATTGATACCGATTCAGAAAATGCGATTCTTTATTTCAATCGGTCCCATGCATATATTCAGAAACAGAGACCAGAATCTGCGAAATCAGATCTGCAAACCACAATTCGCATTCAAAGTACATGCTTTCAAGCACAAAATAATCTTGGGGTCACCTTACTCAACTCCAAACAGAGCGGGGATGCCCGTGATGTGTTTGTTGCAGGTTTGGAGATTGCTGAGAAGGAACAAGACCGAGCAATTATTATGTACAACCTTGGAACAATCTGTCACTCTCTTGAGCAGCATCTAGAAGCTGTACAGTATTACGAACAAGCGATTAAGTTGGACAATTCTCGTTACGAGTTTTTCTTCAACAGAGGTTTGATATTTCAAAGTCAGGAATTTTACAAAGAAGCTGTGGAAGATTATAATCGAGTAATCACCATCCTGAAGTTACCCGAAAATGACAAGTGTTGGTCAAGTCGTGAGCTGCATAGTGTCTATGTGAATCGAGCACAGACTTATGTTTCCCTCGGGCTATGCAGTGAAGCAATTGAAGACTTAATGACTGCAAACCGCATACTGCTAAGCTCAAACGTACAGCAAAATCACGCAAGACCCATTTTGACACCAAAAATTACACCACAATTCAAAATCAACGAAAGCAACACGAGACGGCTGTGGACCTTTTGCGTCAAGTGGAAGCAAGCCCTTCGCATTGCCGCGAATGACTTTATATTCTCGTTCAGCTGTATTCCATGTTACAACTTTTCGGAAATATATCGAGTATTTGGCAATCGACCGACGGGTTCAGCTCCTGGACCGCAAGACCCTACCATCGATTTGATCGATCGTGAAAGCGGATTCCAAAATCAAATCTTCGATGCGATGCACTTTTCACCAATACAAGATGGGTCGTTTTTCAATTTCGAGCAGTACTTGGCACTCAATGACGATAAATGCTCTGCCATAATTCAACACTTTCCTCCCGTCAGCCAAATAGAAATCAAGAAAGCAGTCAATTGCTGCTTGCAAAAAGAGTATGCTACCGCACTTCGACATCTTCTCCGTGCTCATTACTTTTGTCCGATGGAAAGTCATGAAGAATACCTGCTTTTGGTGTGGAGAGTTCAAGTCTTGGAGAGAATCGCGCACCAGGAAAGATCCAAGAATGCCCAAGCAATTGAGCTTCTATCAACTTTTCTACAAGATCGCCAGCACTTTGACTCTCCTCAAATTAGTGAGACGTCCACTAGCGACGAATTGTTAAAAGTGGCAGGTAACTGGAAAGTGCAGCGAGTCATTATTCGTGCAGATATGTATTCCTACCTGGGATGTTTGCTCCACATGGATGATCATGTGCAGTTGGCGAGAAAAAGCTTTACTGCATCTATTCAAAACCGCCCAGATCATATAATAGCACATTTCAACCTGATTATGTTGTCACTTGACTCTGAAAGATACGAGGACGTCTTGCATTGCATCCTGCAAGTTCTACAATTGTCCATTTTGCTTCATGGTAAAACAAATGAATCAAAATCAAATGAAGTGCTGGGTCTTATGTATGAAAATCGATCTATTTCGATTATCGCTCCGGCAGTTGTGACATACTTCTCTCAGAGCGACATGCTACCACTAATCAATGAGCTTGTTCGTATGCTGGAAAAATATCGACGACAGCTCACAGCGAAAAACGTTTTTGATACGGATCGAATTTTCGAAATACAGGGCTTGATTGCCGTACTAACTGAGAAGATTATCTACTCGGAGAACATACGCACCGTATCCTTGAATTCTGCCGAGCTTAGCTCTAAAGCATTCAGCTTAGATCTGCAAAAGTTGACTCACAGTGTGCGAGATTGTACTGAACGATTCCTAGATCAAACAAGATTATCGTATCATTCGGAAGCTTCATCTTCTCCGCTTGACGACGATTTCGATACAGAGCTGGAGAAGTTGTATTGCGATATAGAGTCAACCTTGTCAAAATCCTAAAAGCACGTGATGACGCAGACGGCTGTAATTGGTTGGATTACGTCCGTCACAATGCCAGGTCATGACCAAAGTTATATGGAACGATGCATCTCTGCGCCCACCAAAACGTCTCTAAGATGTATCTGTTTTTCGCATACGAGAAAAGGTCGCTGGATCAATTGCAGACAGCAATATAAATCCTCGAATTTGAGCGTAAGATTTTTCTTTTTCGAAAAACTAAATGCGGTTTCGATTGTTGTCAAGCTTTTGACAAACTTGCATCCACTCGGTGAGTAACAAGCTACAGCATTTTCACGCATCATCAAGCTGTGCAGCAGGCATGACAGATCAACAAGTTTGTGCCAAGGTTTTAGCTATGAGATGTGTAGATACAGATGGAATACATAGTGTGTGGAGATCGGCTAGCACATGCTCACGATCGTATTCTCCCAATCGTGCCCATTATGTCATGCAAGAAGCAAGTGAAATACCTTCTCGGAAATTGGATATCTCTGGTCTGCCCATTATATGTGAGAATTGTGGCATTTCATTTTTTTCCTTGCAAAAGGGTGTCGGCTCCTACGGTGCTGTGCAAGAAGAGGTGCACAGCAAAATCTACTGCTCAGGAGAATGCAAGTGGAGTGTTATAATGCATGAACAGATTGAAAGACATTTGAGCGAGACACCTCAGAGCACGTTCGAGTTGGACGACGTTAGCAAATCCTACATTGTGATGGATGAGGATCCTTCTTTTTGTTGATCGAATGTCAATCCGGCGAAACATGAGATAGGAATTTGTGCATGATTGTGATGCAAAAAGCAGCTGGATATGTCAGGAATGATAAGGTGATATTACAAACCCCATCAGGTATATGTGGTTTCCCTTTGCATTTCAGTCTTTAGTCTTCAAAGCTTTCGTAATTACTATGCAAACGACTGGAAACGTGTGAGAATCAATCTTCATCATCATCCGCCATTTCATCTTCCTCGATAGACTGTAGTGCCCATTTGTTAACTTCATCACGAAGAGCGTTTGGTATTAACTGATGTTGCCAATTCGATTCCTTGCATATCCAGCTCATTTCGAGTTCGAAAGGATGTCGAAGCTCATCGTGAAGCACATTCAGTCTACAGATATGGGAATGAGTTCTTGCGTAGCCAACAAATCGCGTGAAGCTGAACCCACATTTTGGCAACGTATTTTATCGCTTCACGACACGGTAGATCGAATAGTTTGTATTTCTCGATCTCCGTCTTAGCTGCTTGTTCTCCCTTTCCCATCGCGCATCCACGGAAACTCTATTTGCAATACACGTAATGAGCACAAGACATTTCGCAGTTTCCTTCTTCATGATGCAAGAGCAAACTTACAAAAGTCACCCCAGATGGTTCAACCTGGTACAATTTATGCTGATTCTCGTCTTGATCATAACCAGCAACCATGATCGTTGCTCCAAAAGGCCGAACAGATCCATACAAAGTGTAATAATGAATAAATTGGCCCATTCGGTCCGCCAAAACATGAGGAGGAATTGGACTGCCGTAGTTTTTCTTGTAATTTAGAGCTTCCTCCCTGGCTCGATTGACAAGTTGGCGTCCATCTGCAACCAATCCTGCCATGGACTAAATCCCACAAGATATTAGGCATCTCGAGACCAATAATCAGACTTTATATGTATCACTAACAACGCCGACGTGGTGATCAACCGCAAAAATGCGTCTATGTGTTCCAGGTACGAGCATTTTTGAGACAAGCTTCTTCTCTACACCTATAATGACCCCATCCGAGCATTTAATGCCAATCGTGGTGCTGAACAATGTTCATGAGATGCACGATCTTAAAACAGATTGTCTCTCAAAGATACCCGCTATTTTCGACAGCCTTCTTTGCATACTCCACTTGAAAAATTCTTCCATCAGGAGAGAATGTCCCGGCAGATAGATCATACTGTTCAGTAAAAGGTCAGAAGCTCTGTCTGCGGACTAATTTAACGCTATAACATACCCCAGCACCAGAGCTACTCATCAATGAAATTTTCTAAAGTTTCTCGCTTCCTTTGGTGCGAATCTTTATTGTTAGTCACCGCACAACCCTTTATAAGCTTGATGATTCTTCACCTTGGCAAGGATATCTTCCCTTTTACCGCACAATTCCTATGTGGTCATCTATCACATTTTTTACAAATGTATTGATCAGAAGTGTAATTTTACAGATTGCTCAAGTTCTATCGAGTATGTTCAAGTTGCTTAATGCGAAACTCAATTCTTGCTGCCTTTACGCAGATCCTCCATTCGGGCTTGTATTCGACGCTCTATCTCATCATCCGAAATCTTGACTGCTTTTGGTAGAAAGGAAGGGAGTACCTTCTCGATATCCAGTGATTTCGTCTCCTCTATCAGAGTTGGATCATCTGCTTCTTGGTCCCAAATCCCATACTTGCTTCGTAAGCGTTCTTTTCCTTTTACAATGCGCCACTTTTCAAATTGAACTTTTCCAACATGCACGGTGAAAGCAAGTGCAGCTCCAGCAAGAGCTCCTTGTATACCTCGTGGTGTACCACCTAGGAATCCCTGCTATCATGCAAGCTCGTTTTCAAATTGGAAAGCACTCACCTACTAGTCCACCATAAAATCCTCCCGTGCTTGCTCCTGATACGGCAGCCGTAACCATACTTTTGTACCCTACTTTATCTGCAATACATTCTTCTAACGCTACAACGCGACAAATTGACTTCAGCAACAATATCCGGAGAAGTATTGGGCCGTACTTGTATATGTAGATCCTAACAGAAAAAAATTTGCGCCCATTGAGGACGAATAAAATACTCTATTTTCATTTCGTAATGTAGCAAGGGTAGCACCCCATATTGCACCAATGGATCCTATTATTTGACGAGACATAACCTGATAGCAACCATCGGAAATCCAGGAGTTATACCAGCGCATGCTCCACTAGTCACGATGTTTTTGCTTCCTGATACAAATCGCTCTAAAAGAACAATTTACAGTCATTCATTGACGTTGATAGCCATAAATGCCTACTAAATATTTCGTCATTGGATTCAGCCATGATGATAGATGATACGCTTTGACTGGCTGAAAATGCACTCTATTTTGTCGAATCAAAACGCTGTATCATAGTTTGACCAGTATCAATTCTGCTCCACTCAACTGCATAGCTCAAATTTTAGCACTTCCACCGCCTAACTCCAATCGATAATGAAGCTATTACTCGCTACGCGTTACGTTACCGTCCCAGATGACGTGAAGCTAGTTTTGAACGGTCGAAAAGTGACCGTCACCGGCAAACGTGGCACACTCACTCGTGACTTTCGCCACTTGACGCTTGACCTCTGTCGCATCAACAAGAAGCAACTCCGTGTCGATTTATGGTTTGGAAACCGAAAACAGCTTGCATGCGTCCGTACGATTTGCTCTTTGATCGAGAACATGATCACTGGTGTACGACTTGCATTCAGATACAAGATGCGTTTTGTGTACGCCCATTTCCCAATCAACGTGACCTTCGAGAACAACGTTGTGGAAATCCGAAACTTTTTGGGCGATAAACGTGTTCGTCGTGTAGCTTTGTCACCTGGCGTCACTTATGTTCGCTCGGACAACGTTAAAGATCAGATTGAGCTCTCTGGAATCGACCTCCAAAAAGTCTCACAAGATTGTGCACGGATTTCGCAAGCGTGTCTGGTCAAAAAGAGTGATATCCGAAAGTTTTTGGATGGTATCTACGTCAGCGATAAAGGGCACGTTGAACAAGAAGAGCAAGCTTCGAGCTAAGTGACAGCATAAGTAATGACGATGCAGTTGGGCAGATGAGAGGTATGTTTTAGTATTGTAGGATTATACGATATATAAAACATATTCCTTTCTAATACCGTCACTGGGTCGAAATGCGGATTGGCTTTCTTCTGTCCGGGCGGAGATGCATCTGTTTACTTCTGATTTACTACCACGCTCTCTGGACTTGTCCCCACAAGATGACTTCACCTCCGCAATCAGCATGGGCATTGTGCTGCTCTAAAACAATTCAAACGGGTTGTCATTTCTGCTATGCATCATTGGCGGTACTGAGCTGGTATAATTACTAGTGGATGCAAACATGAGACTCTAATCATAGTTTGTGTGCATGCGTTCAGACCTGATGGTCGAGTCTGATGACGCACCAGGCAGCACGGAATCAGCCGATGTCCGGACCTGCTGTCCTACTCTTGAGGTGATCGGATCAACAGCCCTAAATGTGTCCGATTTGCTTCCTGATCACAGAATAATATCAACGGATAATGATAATGTTGTTAATGTCTCTTACCTTCCATGCTAGAAAAGCCCAGCTTGTCAATACCCAAAGAGGCAAATGGATCCGCCGCTTTCTCGTTGCTTCCACGCTACAATAATTCAGACATCATTCAATCCTTCTGTAATGTTGGGCGACTTCATAAACGAAAAACACCTGAGAAACTCCAGAGTGTTGTGGCAGCTGCAAAATCGCTGTTTGTGGTGCTAGTACCATAGCTCCATGTGTGTGAGGGTGGCCTGCTTGAGGTGCTTGACTAGGAATAAAAGATGGATGCATCATCTGGTATGGCGAGCACGGAACCATATGGAATGACTGAACATTAGCAACTCCATGACCAAATTGATGAGATTGTGCTGGTAGAGGATATAGTTGGCCATATAGAGGTTGCTGCGAGTAATACTGTGCTTGCGGCTGCTGCGTTGGTGGAGCTTTCTGTGTGCCACATGACTCTGGTAAAGCATTGCTGATTGAATCAAAAGAAAATAAATTCTGCTTCTGGCTCTCCGAACGTGCATTACTATCGGCCAAATTTTCGTTCATGGTAACCAAATTCTCATTTCTTGTGTTATCCATGACTCCCATACCATTTGATGAGGGACCTGATTCTCCTAATGTATCGAATGCAGCAAAAGGATCTGAATGAGAAGTTGGTACCGCCGACTGTTGGGTATTTTCCCTTGAACTGTTTTGGCTTGGAAGGCTTGAAGAAAATACGTCCGGTTGTACACTATGACCGCAATCATCAAAAGACAGCTCGCTTGCGTGAGATTTTGTACTCGAAGGTGCAAACTCTGCGAAATCGTCAAGCGAGCTATCGCCGTCTATCATAGCTCTTGGTGGCTTGATATCGAATGCGCCAGAAAAAGGGGCAAATGAGGCTACATCTTCGCTTTTATTCAAATCTTGTCCTTGAAAAGATCCAAAGTGAGCATTTTCACAATTGTCCACATTGTCGATAGACACAGCTGCATATGTACTATTCGTAGAAAGATTACTTGGAGCGTTCACGCTTAGCATACTGCTTGTATTCCTGTGATTGCTTGTCACTGGATCGAGATCGAAGTTGAAAAAATATGACGATGACTGAGTTGTGCTTCCATCCAAGACTTCTTCACGTTTGAACGAATCCTCGAGAGCAAAGGGCATGAATTTAGTGTCTACATTGGGCGTCATGGATGCGGGTTTGCTTGCACTGCCATCAAAAGAAGGGAATTGATCAAACATGTTTCCTCCGGCATCATTCGTGGCAAGTGCCGGTGCATCAAACTTGGCAAAATCTGCAAAATCATCAGCTTCTAATGTGGTTGCTGGTTTTTCATCTTTGTTGTCAGAGTTGAAAGAAGAAAAGTCTCCAAAATCTACATTCGCGGATGGCTGGAGCACTTTAGCTGATGCTGAACGAGTGGTCTTGGATTGCTTTTTTTTTGAGACATCGCGGTCATTGGATGAATTCTGAACGGTACAATTCCACAATCAATCACCCCACTTGATTGAATCGAAGATAGTGTCACTACTTTACCGAGAAACCTCCAGCGTTACTTCTAGTAGACTCATCGCGTTCGCGTGGTGAAATTTCTACCCACCTTCACAAGTATTAGGTCGTTTGAATGAGAAGTGAGATATTATCACTTACTTGCGGTCTAAGTAAGTTTGACGTAGCAAATTACGTGTTCGTTCTCCCTCATTGAGACCAGGAGCACGATAAGATACATCAAAAGTTGCTCTCCAATATTTTCGAGCTGCCTACATCGAGTTCAATAAGCAACGCTCCCATCTCTGTTGCTTTGTCGTACCTCATTACCACCATAATTGATGAGATTTCGGACTTCCACATCCGTGAATTTGGACATTGATATAGACTTGATACGATGTGCAAACTCACGACTAGAGATTTCAACAGCAGTTATGAGTAAAATGTCGGAAAATGTGACAACAAAAGAATATCACCCACTGTATGCCGCTGCATGATGTGCATATAAAGGTATTGAAGTCCAAGCAGATATACTGCGGCATCTTTACATATTGAGCCATTAGTATCGACCTTTTCATATCGACAAAGAAGAGCACATACCATCTCACAGCAATCAAAGCATCTCTTATTCGCAGCATTGCTTCGTTGGAATTCGCGGAGTTGTGTGACCCGTTGTTCATCTTGCTTTTTCTCATCAATAGGACCAGGCATTTGAAAATCTACCGTACTTATTTGCCACACAAGAAGCCAACGAATTGAAAGCTCCAAGGAAGCGCGTGCCGAACGTCACAGGTTTAAGCGGACCTTCGTGCAACCTGAAAGCATCACGACGATTCAGTTTATGTGTCCGTTCAAATAAATGGATCGAAAACAGATACTGTGATCCATGGAAGAGTTCGAAGATGTGGACTTTTTGATGCAATGGATCCGCGACAGAATCAATCTGCCAGGCTATCGTCCTTCAGACTGGACATCTGCCAATGCAACAGCAGCTAAAGAATTCATCGATTGCGGCGAAATTCCAGCTCTTTTTATGATCAAAGAAACCAATGGTCTGAAACTCAGCACCGTAGCTCCACGCTCGATCACATCTGCTATTATGTACTTTGTCAAAGTAGGTGATGTGACGATTTCTCCACAAACCGTGCACTATTCTCTGCAGTATGGAACAGTACAAACTGACAGTATTGGGTCCTTGCTACAATTGATGAGCGGGTATTACATGGAGAGAATAAGAAGAAATGCGTCGTGGCCAGAGAGTATTCGGAAAGAGTTCACGACCCAATTCTATCGTTTCATGTCTAGCTTGACCGAAACAGTCAGCCGAAGTTGTGGTAAAACGATCCTCTACTTGCCGCCATGGGATATCGATGGTATCAATCTCGAGGACAAAGAACTCATGCAACAACTGGAGTCCACAGTAATCCACTGGACTAGACAGATAAAAGAGATGGTAAACAATCAGGACGAGGCATTTGATACCGAAGACGCAGGTCCACTTAAGGAGATTCAATTCTGGAAATTGAGAACTCAAGATTTATCGGGTATTACGGATCAATTGGTGCGGCCCGATATTCAAGCAGTCATTGGCGTCTTAAGGTCCACAAAATCGTCGTACATACAGCCTTTTGAAGTTCTTGCAAACATCATCACACAGGGTTCGATAGAAGCGAATGACAATTTAAGATTTCTGAAGAAGGTTAGTCCGATTTGTGAAGAGCTCTCACGAGCTTCACCAAGCGAGGTACCACCTTTACTACCCAAATTGCTGAATGTTATTCGCCTAATTTGGCTATATTCGACGTACTACAACACGGAAGATCGTATCACTTCGCTTCTGCGCAAAATTAGTAATGAAGTCATCGCAGTATGCTGTAGAAAGATTTCCTTGCAAGATATACTCAATGCCAACGTTCAAGAAAGCATGATCTATTTGGAGCAAAGTGTTCAGTGTGGGATTTTATGGAAGCAAATGTTTCATGGCACTTCCGCAGCTGTGAAGAAAAGCGCAAAAAGTAATGGTCGCTGCTGGGATTTCGATGAAACTGGTATTTTTGCTCAAACGGATGCATTTGTTCAACGATGTCGCGAACTGCTAGAAGTATGTGAAGGCCAAATGCAGTTTGCAACACATGGTAAACATAATTCAAGGCAAACACTGCCAATATTCGGTGGCCATCGTGGGCCAGAGATCGTACAAAGTTTATATGGAATCGAAAAACAATTCGAGAATCACATTCAGAGGCTTCGAGTTCTGAAGTATGACATTTTAGACGTGAAAATAACTTCGTGGCACAGTGATTTCAACACATTCAAAAATGGTATGAAAGATTTAGAAGCCATGACTCAGAATGTCATCAATGGGGCCTTTGAATCGGTATCGACGATCGTTGCAGCCGTCGACTTGGTCTTGGCCTTCCGTACGATCGCTAGGCGGGAGCACATAAAACGTTGCCTGGAAAAAAAAGTTCTCGATATATTTGGTATGTACAAGGCGGTATTGAACACGGTTCGAACGATGTTTGAAAAACATAAACAAGCTCCTCCATTAAATCAGCACGAACCACAATACGCTGGAGCTGCTCTCTGGGCGAGAGCTTTGCTTATGCGATCCACCGAGGATATTGCTTATTTACGAAAGCTTCCCAGTGTAATCAACAGTATCGAGAAGAAAGAGGTTCAACAACTATACAATCAATTCCGCCTTGTCATCATTGAGTACATCCAGCGCAAGCATCACGATTGGATCGAAGAACTTAATGAAATGAGTAGCATCAGCATGTTTTCTCGATTGGAAGTCCCATTGCTGGTCAAGGTGAGTTCGTCATCTGAAACTGGACAACAAGGGCAAGGAAATAATACGAAAGGGATTCTTGTTGCAAGTGGGAAGGATCAAATGAGTCTCAAAAACACGAGAATTCAGCATGGACGAAAAGGCTTCTTGAATTGCAATTTCGACCGATATTTGCTTCTTTTATTCACAGAGGTTCATTACTGGCAATTTTTTCAAGGTGGATTACAGATTCCATATCTAGCTCACGAAATCTGTACCCAACGGGAGCAATTACGAATTTTGAGAGAGCACGTTATGCTTCTTGTGCGTGATTACAATCGGATTTTGCTTGATCTATCATCTCGAGAAAGGAGATTATTTGACAGCATTATACGTCGCCTGGATCGGCGCATACAACCTGGACTACAGAAGCTAACTTGGGTATCCAAAGGCATTGTAGAGTCCTATATCGCGGATTGTCGAAAAAATTGTGAGCTCACGTACCAGGTCGTTCAGGATTTCCAGCACAGTAAGGAGATCGTTTCGAGGAATTGCAAGATGATTGCATCTCTGTTGCATATTTGCATTGGGCGTAACACCACTTATGACGAAGGAGTTTTTGAATTGAAACAAAACGCACATCGGAAAGTGATTGAGAGTAAACTGAAGGATGCTTATGATAGCATCGTTTTGGCTATAAGGGCAGCGTGTCAGCACTTCGGGAGCGGCCCTTCTGAAGTACAACGAGAATGGAATCGATTTATCGAGCGGTGTGATCGGATGATAGAAGATGCTTTACGACAATCCGTAAAAAAGTCACTGCAAGAGTTATCAAAAGCCATCAATGGCGATTTGAAAACAGATCCCCGACCTCTTTTTCGAATTCATGTCGTACTTGAAGATAGTCGAGTGGAATTCAAACCTCTCATGGCTTCTTTATCACAAATGGTGAACAACATCGCTAAAGATATTTTCACTTCTGTCTCAGCCGTACCAACTTTGAGCTCTAGTATGGGTGCTTCTTCGATCAGTCCCAGTTCCATGCAACCTGAGAAAAATCTCGAGTTTGCTGATGTCGTGGAATCCAAACTGGATGAAGGGAAGCTCAAGCCCGATCAAGCGTTAGCTTGCACTGATACACTACCAGGTGATAACCAGGCCGATGCAGTACCTCAACAAACCACCAAAGAGGAACTTAATGCTGCAGAAGTAGCTGTGGCTGGTTTGGGAAGTGATACTGCTGCGACTCTAAATGAACAGATTAATCACTATCAAACAATTTCTAAAGACGAAGAGATTATGAAGATTTTGACGCACATTGGAAATGGAATCTCTTTTAGTGCCACAGAGATGCAAAAGTATGTTGGCTACTGGGACAAGTACAAACTTCTTTGGAATCAAG
Organism: Albugo laibachii; assembly: GCA_902706625.1. Taxonomy (NCBI): domain Eukaryota; phylum Oomycota; class Peronosporomycetes; order Albuginales; family Albuginaceae; genus Albugo; species Albugo laibachii. The sequence goes on from CACSLJ010000129.1 coordinate 54,282, forward strand.
ACAAACAAGCATTTATCCGACGATATGCGAAAGCAAACCGTCCATTGCAGCAGTTTCGTGCAGATATTGAACGCTATCGAGAACAACAGCAAAATATTCAGAATGAAGACTTGACGAATACAATAAACTTCATGCAGATCGATACAAACTTATTGAAAGCAAGTCTTGCAGAGCATACAGTTCAATGGATCGCAAAGCTTACCGGATTGCTTAATCAGATTGCAAACGACGAGCTCTATGAACTTTTGCATATGCTAAAAAAGACCTCAGAAAAGCTGGGTGTGAAGCCGACGAATTTGAATCATCTTGCAGAAAGCATTCGACTATTACAAGATGTGAAGGAGAATCTACCTCACTTAAGCTCTAGGTTTGAACCACTTGAGCAAAAGTATGAGCTTCTGAGCGAGTTTGATTGTCAAGTAAGTGATGAAGAAATTCGAGACTTGCAAAATCTGAAAGTACAGCGCGAAGCTTACGAATTAATGATATCGGAAGCCAATACAATGCTCCAAAAATGCAAACTCGTAATGAAGCAGCAATTGCAGGATACGCTGATGGAACTCAACACAATCATGTCTGACTTGCGGTCTGAAGCGGATAGTAGTTTACCATATAATGCTGAAGTCGACTCAATTAGCGCACAGAAGACGCTCATGGACTTCGATTCCAAACTTAAATCCACAAAAGCTCGTCAAGCAGTTATGAAGACAGGACTGGAGATATTTGGACTCGAAGAAATGAAACACGAAGGCTTTGCACAAGTGGAACGAGACATTTTGAATTTGAAGCAGATGTGGACTCTCAAGGACGAGTGGGAGGCGGTTTGGGCGACTTGGAAAAGCCAAAGTTTTTACGAGGTTGACGTCGAAAAAATCGAAGCAACAGCTTCTCGATTTGAAAAAAAAGTAGTCAGACTTGGCAAAGAGATGAAACAGTGGTCAATCTGGACGCTTATGAGAGCAAAAACTTTGCAATTCCGACAAACGCTCCCGCTGATACAAGACCTGAAGTCACCAGCGCTTCGCCCACGGCACTGGATGCAGCTGAAGGTCGAGGTTGGTAAATCCTTCGATTTTGAAGCGGACGATTTTACACTCGAACAAATCTTCTTGTTGGAGTTCCATACTCACTCCGAGTTCATTGGAATTCTTTCTTCTAACGCGGTCAAAGAGCTTTCTATCGAACAAGCGCTAGATAACATGGAAAAGCACTGGAGTGTGACTGATATCGATTTAGTGGAATACAAAGGGATCTATCACAAAATAGGTTTCGTGTCTGATCTTTTTTCAATTTTGGAAGATGATCAGGTGCAGCTGTCGTCCATGAAAGCTTCAACCTTTTACACCTCGTTTGAGAGTCGTATTACACATTGGGAGAGCGTCCTCACTCAAGTATCAGAAGTCATAGAGACCCTCTTAGCTGTTCAACGCTCATGGGTTTACCTCGAATCAATATTTATGGTCTCTGAAGACATTCGAAAGCAACTTCCATTGGAATCTAAGATGTTTGATGACATGAACAGCTTGTATTGTACTGTAACGGAAGGTATCATGAAAAAAAAAAATGCTATCGAGGCAACACAGTCGTCGCAATTACTTTCGACATTACAGCACATGCAGGTCAAACTGGATGAAATTCAGAAGTCTCTGGATCAGTACTTGGAAACAAAACGAGCTATATTCCCTCGTTTCTACTTTTTGTCGAACGATGACTTGCTGGACATTTTAGGGCATCAAAAAGATCCGGAGCAAGTTCAAAAGCACATCAAGAAATGTTTTGAAGCTATAAAATCGTTGACATTGATCCCACCGGGTGGTGCTCGTGGAAATATCTTTTATGAAGCTGCTGGAATGAATTCTCCATGTGGGGAACAAGTCACATTCAGTTCCAATGTAGTCATTTCAGGAGCTGTTGAAGGCTGGCTTGTTCGTATTCAGGCAGCTATGGTGGGGACCTTGGAAAAAATGTTTGCACAATGTCTTTCGGGCTACAAAACAAAAAAGGAAAAATGGCTTCGAGACTCTCCGGGTCAACTTTTGATCACTTGTGGGCAGACGATTTGGACAAATGAGTGCATCAAAGCATTGAACGAAGTCTCCAAGGGAGAAAAGAAAGCACTAAAAGCTCTGAAAAAGAAGTGGCTTTTATACTTGAACAAATTAGCTGATATTGGTCGCAGCGCGTTATCCTCTGTAGAGCGAAAGAAGATTGTAGCTTTGATCACAACCGAGATTCATTCGAGAGATGTGATTGAGCGTTTGGTCAAACAAAATTGCAAAAGCGTCACAGACTTCGACTGGCTTATGCAGCTTCGTTACTACTTTAACAAAGAGATTGGTGATTCAGGAATCTGCGAAGTTAAGCAGACTGTTAGCTCATTGCAATATTCCTATGAATACCAAGGGAACAATGGAAGACTTGTTCTTACTCCCTTGACGGATCGATGCATCCTGACGATGACAACAGCACTTCATCTTAATCGAGGAGGGAATCCACTGGGTCCGGCCGGAACAGGAAAAACCGAAACTGTGAAAGATTTGGGCAAGAATCTTGCCAAGTATGTTATCGTCTTCAATTGTAGTGATGGCCTCGATTACAAATCCGTTGGCAGGATGTTTTCTGGTCTACTGCAGTCAGGAGGGTGGGGTTGCTTCGATGAGTTTAATCGGATCGAAATCGAAGTCTTATCGGTGGTAGCTCAGCAGGTACTGACAATTATGCAGGCGCTTGCATCGAAACAGACCCACTTGAACTTACTAGGCACATCGGTCAGATGTAATCATAACATGGGAATTTTTATAACGATGAATCCTGGCTATGCTGGCCGTACGGAATTGCCAGATAATCTCAAAGCATTGATGCGGCCGTGTGCGATGATGGTCCCCGATTTGAGCCTTATAGCTGAAGTCATGTTGCAGGCAGAAGGATTTCGTGACGCCCGTGCACTTGCCAAAAAAATCAACACACTATATGGTCTTATGGCACAACAGCTTAGTAAACAAGATCATTACGACTTTGGACTTCGCAGTTTGAAAACCGTCTTATGTATGGCAGGTGGTTTGAAACGATCCGAAGCAGACACTCTGGAAGAATGTATTATACTCAAGGCACTTGATCTCATGAACAGCCCGAAACTGATACCTGAAGATACCAGCATCTTTTCTCTTTTACTGGCAGATTTGTTCCCTGGTGTGGAGGTCCCAAGTACAAGTTATAGAAGTCTTGAGGAAGCTGTCACTCAACAACTCAAAAATCAAAATATGCAATTGGAGGCGTCCATCATACATAAAACAATCCAGCTTCATGAATCACAACTAAGCCGACATTGTAATATGATTGTCGGGCAAACTATGGCCGGGAAGTCTACCATATGGAAAACTTTGCAAGGTGCCAAGACAAAATTAGCGAAAGATGGAAACGCTGATTTCATACCTGTTCGTGTTCAAGTACTAAATCCAAAGTCTATCACGCTTAATGAATTGTACGGTGTCTATGATCTTTCAACCTCTGTATGGATAGATGGTATACTTTCTGCAATCTTCCGAGCTGCAGCTGCCGATACTAAAATGGAAGAGAATTGGATAATTCTCGACGGCCCTGTGGATACACTATGGATAGAGAGCATAAACTCGGTCATGGATGACAATAAAGTACTCACACTTGTCAATGGAGAAAGAATCAGTATGAATGCAAATATGGCACTTCTATTTGAGGTTCAGGATCTTGCCGTCGCATCACCAGCCACTGTCTCTCGAGCAGGAATGATTTATATGGATGTGAAAGACCTGGGATGGCGTCCATATGTCAAGTCGTGGCTAAGTATTTCCATCAAAGACGAAGGTGAACGTGGTATCTTATCTCAGCTGTTTGACAAGTACCTGGACAAAACTCTTCATTGCAAGGTTCATATGACCAATGAAGCGGTGAGCACAACAGTCTTCAACAGCGTAAAATCGTTCTGTAATTTGTATTGCGCGTTCATTTGTGTAGAGAATGAAGCAGACAAAGCAAGTTTGGAGGAAAAGAATCCATTGCTGATAGAAAAGTGCTTCTTATTTTGCCTGACTTGGAGTGTGATGGCCGCAGCAAATGAAGAAGGAAGGAAAAAGCTCGATCTATGCTTGCGTGATACCGATACAATCTATCCCCCACTCAAGACTGCATATGATTTCTACATCGACATGCAGGTCTGCGAGTTTAGACTTTGGGATGAGAAATTATCGCCAAATTTTAGGATCGCTCCGACTACCAATTCCCACCAGATTATTGTTCCTACAGTTGACACATTACGTTACGGTTTTCTCTTGCAAACCTTACTAAATGCTGGAATTCATTTTCTGATTGTTGGAAAGAGTGGCGTGGGGAAGTCTACAATAACGCATCAAGAACTATCTAGTCTTGACGAATCTACTTTCCAGTACCTGGCCATATACTTCTCTTCTGCAACATCTTCTGCCAAAACACAGTATGCAATTGAAGGCGCAATGGAAAAGCGATCGCTAAATAGGTTTGGACCATTGAATGGAAAGAAATTGGTCACTTTTATCGACGACTTAAATATGCCGAAAAAAGACGAGTTTGGGTCACAACCTCCTTTGGAATTACTTCGGCATTGGATGGATTATGGTTGCTGGTATGATAGAAAGAAGCAGACACTCAAGCATCTTGTCGATATGCAGCTTGCGGCTGCAATGGGACCACCTGGAGGAGGACGCTCTACGATGTGTCCGCGTTTTCAGTCCCGATTTCATCTCATCAACTTCACGTTTCCTGAGCAAACACAGCTTAAGAGAATTTTTGAGACTATGATGTCTTCCAAATTAGCAGAGTTCGATGAAGAAGTACGAACATTGTGCACTCCGATTGTTACTGCGACAATCTCATTATATCAAAGTGTTGTGGAATTTTTTCATCCTACCCCGACCAATTGCCATTATGTGTTTAATCTTCGAGATATGGTGAAGGTTGTTCAAGGCCTATTGTCCGTGAAGAAACATGATATTGCCGGGCGCGATGGAATGGTTCGCTTATGGATGCATGAGTCAATTCGAGTATTCAACGACCGGCTGACAAATACGGCAGATCGACGGATGTTTAAGCGAAAGATTGACGAACTACTGAGTGCTCACTTCCAAACTGATTGGAACCGCGTTTTATCTTCGTTTCCGGAACAATGCAAGGAGAATGGACCATTGTTTACTTATTTTCCGATCGCAGGTGCCACTACACGACCAGCAGAGGTTACCACAAATGACGAAGACCCACACTACACTGAAATAATGGAAACCAAACAGCTCAAGCGATTTGTCGAGTATCAATTGGAAAATCATAATGCTGAACCCGGGATGATACCAATGAATCTGGTCATGTTTGGTGATGCTCTACTGCACATTCTCCGGATTCATCGTGTACTTTTGAATCCACTTGGAAACCTTCTCCTCGTCGGTGTCGGCGGTAGTGGGCGCCAGTCTTTGACCCGATTAGCGGCTTTCATCGCTGGATACAAAGTGTTCCAAATTGAGGTCCTCAAGAAGTATCACACGGCGGAATTCTATCAAGACATCAAGAAGCTTTTCGAACAAACTGGAGTTAATGAGCAGACGACTGTGTTCCTGTTTAATGATACTCAAGTGAAGCAAGAGTCGTTTCTGGCGGATCTCAATAATCTGCTTAGCAGCGGAGAGGTCCCAGGCCTTTACGACAAAGACGAACAGGCAGCGATCATAGAAGCGGTGCGTATCAGGGCTCGCGCTTGTGGTATTAAGGAGAGCAAAGAGAGCTTGTGGAGTTTTTTCATCAATAGCGTACGAGCGAATTTGCACCTTGTTCTTACATTCAGTCCAATTGGCCGAAGTTTTCGTGACCGATGCCGTGAATTTCCATCTCTTGTGAATAATACAACGATTGACTGGTTTGATGAGTGGCCATCGGATGCGTTGCAAGAAGTTGCCATGAAATATCTCGAAGAAGAGAACCTTGTGACAGATGAACAACGGCTCAAGATTTCTTCCGTTTTCGCCGCCGTTCATAGCAGTGTTGCATTGGCGTCACAACAACTTTACCAAACCATGAAGAGACACAATTATGTCACGCCTACAAATTATCTTGCGCTTGTCACGGGCTATTTGGAGTTGTACAGAGAAAAGCAGCAAGCAATACTGCAATCACGTGATACACTGGACAAGGGACTGACAAAGCTAGAAGAATCTCGTCGTGAACTCGAAGTGATGTCTAAGCAATTAGAAAACCGGAAGATTGTGGTAGCTCAAAAGAACAAAGACTGTAGTGATTTATTGGTGGTCATCGTCTCAGAACGAAGAGTAGCTGATGAGCAGCGAAAACAAGTCGAAGCCGATAGTGAGCGGATAAGCAGCGAGAACGTCGAAACTCTAGGCATCGCAGATGAAGCACAAAGAGATTTGGATGAAGCTTTGCCAGTACTGCAAAAGGCAATGCTAGAGGTAGAGAATCTTGATAAAAAAGCTATCGCTGAAGTCAAAGTGTATTCGCAACCCCCAGAATCAGTCTCAATGGTAATGTGCGCGGTCATGATACTGTTCGGACTCCAACCAACGTGGGCTCAAGCTAAAACAAAGATGAATGATGTCAACTTCTTACAGCAGATTAAAACATTTGATAAAGATGGAATCAAAGATAAGACGGTGGTTGCTCTAAAAAAGTACACAACGAAGCCAAATTTCCAACCCGACATAATTCGTAAAGTGAGTGCAGCAGCTGGAGCCTTGTGCTCGTGGGTTTTGGCGATGGAAAGCTACGCAGGTGTATTTCGTGTCGTTGCACCCAAGAAGGAAGCTTTGAAAAAATCACAAAATGCTCTTTCCATAAAGCAAAATGATTTGGAATTGGCAAAGAACAAGCTGGAGGACGTTACTTTGGCAGTAGAGAATCTCAAACGACAATACGATGCAAGTGTGGCTGAAAAAAATGCACTTCGAGAAGAAGCAGACTTACTAGAACTAAAATTAAGTCGCGCCGAACAACTTGTGAAGGGTTTGGCAGGTGAACATGAGCGATGGAAACTTTCAATTGCCGAAAAAAACGAGAATCTGATTAATGTGCTCGGAGATGCTTTGGTGGCAGCTGCTTTTATTTCTTATGCTGGGCCGTTCGATTCTTACTTCCGATCGTCTCTTCTCGATACATGGATAAATCGCGTTACGCAGCAAACATTACCAATTTCTCCTAGATTCTCGTTTACCGATTTTTTGGCGGATCCAGTAGACGTGAGAGCTTGGGATTCATATGGATTACCCACGGACTCACTTTCAACAGAAAATGGCGTTATAACAACAAGAAGCAAGCGGTGGCCTCTTATGATCGACCCGCAAGGGCAAGCTAACAAATGGATTAGAGCAATGGAAGGTCCGACATTAAAAGTGGTCGATCCCGGCATGAAGGATTGTTTACGAAACCTAGAGAATGGTATTCGATTTGGCCATCCTGTCCTGATGCAAGATGTCTTCGAAGATTTGGATCCCAGTTTAGAGCCCGTACTGAGTAAGAGTATAATTCGAATAGGGCAACGTGAGATCATCCGGATTGGTGACATGGAGCTGGACTATAATCGTCAATTTCGTCTTTACTTGACCACCAGAATGCAGAATCCACACTACAGGCCTGAGATATCGACCAAAACTACCATAATCAATTTTGTAGTCAAAGAGCAAGGTTTGGAAGCCCAGCTTCTTGGAATAACGGTTCAACTGGAGGAGCCGGCTCTTGAAGATCAGAAATCAGATCTGGTTGTGCGCGTAGCGGCAGCTAAGAAAAAGTTGATTGATCTCGAGAATGAGATTCTGAGGCTACTTTCTGCTGCAAAAGGATCTCTGCTGGATGATGAAGTACTGGTAAATACGCTCAATGCCTCCAAAATCACGTCCGAGGAAGTCACATCACGCCTACATGTGAGTCAAGCAACTGAGGAAAAGATCGATGAAGCGAGAATGGGCTACAAAGATGTTGCAATTCGATCGTCCACTGTTTACTTCGTCTTGAATGATCTAACCAGAATCGATCCGATGTACCAATTTTCTCTGGATTCCTATATCGATCGCTTCAAGGACTCAATCATAAATTCGAGAACTCTCAAGAATCAAGCATCTCTGACTGATAAATTAGTGCTAAGAATTGACGCCATCAACGATTATCACACGTATGCAGTCTATTGCTACACGTGTCGTGGCTTATTTGAAAGACACAAGTTACTATTTTCCTTGCTGCTCTGCGTGCGAATCTTAAAAAAGATGAACAAAATATCAGCGGAAGAATACGACTTTTTGTTGAAAGGAACATCATTTACTGCAACAACACAGTCGGGTGAAATCAGTGGAAGTGCAAAACTCATTGCTAGAGTTACACACGAAGAAAAGATCATGAATGCTGCTGCTGATTATCTGAACGACACCATTTGGAAGAGCCTGGTGGACTTGAGTCACTTACCGCGATTTCAGGGTTTAATTTCGTCATTTGAACAGAATAATAAAGCGTGGAAAGCTTGGTTTCAAAGTAAATCTCCTGAGGTAGAGCCATTGCCTGCAGACTGGGAAGGAAAATGCAACGATCTACAAAAAATGCTATTATTACGATGTATGCGGCATGATCGTCTGAGTATTCAAGCTGCTCGTTTCACAGCTAATCATCTGGGCGCTCACTTTGTGGACCCTCCGTCTTTTGACTTGAAAAGCATATATGCAAGTTCGACTTACAAAACACCGCTGATTTTCATTTTATCCCCTGGTATCGATCCAACAAACGCTCTTATGACCTTGGCGGATTCCATGATGCAGAAAGTAGAAAATTGTGCGCTCGGTCAGGGCCAGGCCGATATTGCTGACGGTATGCTTCGACGGGGCATCGAAACGGGATGTTGGGTGTTTCTAGCAAATTGCCACCTCATGCTGAGTTGGGCATCTACTCTTGAAAAGTGGATTGAAACGAATTGTAACGATGCTCATCATAATTCGGGCACTACCGTCAATACAAATTTTCGGCTGTGGCTCAGTAGCGACCCCACTCCAAAGTTCCCCATGGCCGTCTTACAACGTGGAATCAAAATGACGACTGAGCCTCCACATGGGATAAAATCCAACTTGTTACGGCTGTACAACACGTTTACTGTGAGCAAATTCAACAGATGCCATCAACAGAAAAAGTATAAACGACTTCTCTTCTGCCTCTGCTGGTTTCATTCTCTTCTGCTCGAAAGACGTAAATTCAAGAAACTTGGCTGGAACATTCCTTACGACTTCAATGAGTCCGACTTTTTGATTAGTGAGGATGTCTTGGCTATCTACCTCGCTGAGAATGAAGAAACGCCATGGGATGCATTGAAGTATCTGATTGCTCAAGTCAACTATGGAGGTCGAGTTACCGATGACTGGGATCGGCGCCTTATGCTTGTTTACATTTCGCAGCTATTCACAGATGACATTATGAGCGTCGACAATGCACAGCTATCCGAATCAGAGCATTACTATGTTCCAAACGACGGAGATTTGTCCTCATATGTTGATTTCATCAAACAACTACCACTCAGTGATCCACCTGCGGCTTTCGGACAGCACGCGAATGCTCAAATCGCGTCGCAAATTGAGGAAGGACGAGAGCTACTATCTACAATACTGTCTCTGCAAATGAATGCAATGAGCGAGAATACACAGGAAAATGACGAAAAAGTGTTGAATGGCATTCAAACATTACGCAAAACCGTACCCGAGATTTTTAACGTTGATAGTGTGAAAATGGCCTTGCAAGTCCGTGACGATCCTGATGCACTCAAGGCTGTACTGATACAAGAGCTGGATCGATACAATAAATTACTCGAGTGTATTCACACGTTCTTGGATGCTCTGGAGCGAGGAATCGAAGGTATTGTAGTCATAACACCCGAACTCGAAGATGTTTATAGTGCAATTCTACTCAACAAAGTTCCAAAAGCTTGGGGTTTTTGTTATCCCTCGTTGAAGCCATTGGCATCTTGGACGCAGGAATTGCAGATGCGATGTGAGCAGCTTTGCAAATGGGCAAATATCGGGCTTCCAGCTGTCTTTTGGCTGACAGGTTTCACATATCCGACGCAATTTCTTACAGCCTTATTTCAGATGATTGCCCGAAAAAATGGAATCTCTATTGACGCCTTAAACTGGGAATTTGTCATTATGAATCAGAATGAAACTGCATTGACAACGCCACCCGCAGATGGAGCATATGTCAAAGGATTGATCCTTGAGGGAGCTCGGTGGGACTTTGAACACGATACATTGGCAGAACCCTATCCTATGGAGCTACATTGCCAAATGCCGATCATCCATTTCAAGCCCGTAGAGACAAAGAAGAAATTTTTAAAAGGATACTATAGTTGTCCGCTGTACATCCACCCAATACGCGCGGGGACTAGGGAGAGACCCTCATTCATCATCACACTGGAGCTGAAATGTGGTCCTGGTAGATCCCCCGATCTCTGGACGAAAAGAGGAACAGCTTTATTGCTATCGATGAGCACGTAGTATCGCTCATATTAAGGCTTGCGTTCCAGAATGTTCGGAGTTAAAAGGACCAATCAATAATGTAAAAAGCTCACCCAATACCACTGTTTATCCATCGCGAGATAACGGGAATTGATCACGTATAGCTACACGGTTCGAGATGACACAAACTGAAGGAATAAACGCAATTAACCAGAATGACTCGTCATCAAATAAAATGAATTTGATATCGAAGAAGCGTGTTGATGCGAATGATTACTCACGATTCGACAATATCGATATATCAGATTCTGAGGCCGAAGAAGAGAAGCCGTTGGAAAAGAAATCAGAAGTGAAAAGTAAATGTCGTAACTGCTACAATTATGGTGCCAAGATGAAGTGCTCAATCTGCAAGAAAGCAGCTTATTGCAATCGAAAATGCCAATCAAGCGATTGGACATTTCACAAAAAAACTTGTAGAAAACCAACGCCACCTAAGAATGACGCGAGAGAGCATGGAGATCCTGCTTCAGCCAGAGCGTCTCCAAAAGAAAAGGAGAAGTCAAGTACGCCACGTGCGGAAACTCAAAAGAAAACAGACAATTGTGCGCTGCAAGAAGTAGTTATCGATGAATCCGATCTGGGTGATGCGAGAGGCTACAAAAACGGATTGCCATACTTTCATCGCGAATTGAGCGTCGAGGATCAAAAGCTTCTTGGAGACACAGCACCGAAAAAAATGCCAATTATTTCGGTGTGTTCTGACGTGGTTGTGTACGTACGCACGAGAAGTAATAATTTGTCTTGATGCGTAGGGAACAGATGGGTCGAAACACGAAGGCTCCGCTTGGAATGCTGCGGGCACATTTGAGGAACGTAATTTTATAAAATGGGCCGAGGTATCAGACTGATCGAGACCCTAGGCTGGCTTCATACTAATGACTTCCAATTACTTGTAGCACAGGCTCTCCAAGATATTATCTTCAGTAAAATTGACGGAGGGTACCATCCACGGATCAATCCAAGCGCCGCTCAATCTGACAGGCGATGCTAGCATTTGTGTTATTCGTGGCAGAAAACGCTATTTGTTCGATTTCTCGTTCGAGCTTCCTTTTGTACTCACAGTCGAAGGCCATCACACATACAAAGGAAGTTATACTATGCATGATATTAGCAATGATGGTGATTTTGAGGTAAGATGACAGCATGAAAAACGGCGTAAATTTCACATTCTTTCTCGTCATCAGATCTCATATGGGCTCGAGAAAAATCCTCAAGACGAAGCTGTCTTAAATGCCCTCAGTAAATTTGTTGGAGACAGCCATAGCGGATTACAACAAGAAGTTCTCCGTGCTATTCAAGAATTCGCTGCTGAGTTTGAAAAGCAGTAAAAACGACATATGCGATTTGACGAAATGTATCCGCTGACTTTTTCGCTAAAGTTCCGCCAATACATTTAACTCAATTTGTGAATTGAGTATCATGTATGATTTAAGCTCACTATGTCTAAATTGAAGCAGATGTTTTGAGAGTTGCCTCGAATTTAAAATACTTTTGATAAGCGGACAATCCGTGAGCACATTATGCCAAGTCTATCGCTGCTAACAAGCATGACTCTCGTCAATCTCAACACACAACCAATGCGAGTGAAGTGTTATGCAGGAGCTTGGGTTGAGTACGACGTTGAACGTGATGGGCAAACGTATTTGTACATATCTTGTATCCTCCTCCACATTCACTTCGGGTTACTGATTATCTTGCCCGCACGACTAGTCCCCATACTCCTGGAGTTCATACAGCCGAGCAGCCTCATCGTGAATCCCTGCTACATTGTCAATTGTTAAGGACCTAAGAATGCCAACTCCATACCGTCATTCATGTAGCACCCTTCGTTCCCGGTGTGAACCAGAAGAGGAGCGTGTATGCAAAATCAGGAAGAGAATTAGCTACGGCTACTGATCCAGAAGACCTATCATTAGCAGTTAAAGTCGTCTGGAATGAATCCTCCATCTCAAAACCGCACGTACTTCTGAGAAAGCAAGATGATGAGGTGAACTATGGGAGATGATTGATGGAAGCCCAACAGATGTATGAGTACAATCCGATCCTGACAAAGATGATGGTGGCAAGAAGAGAAAAACAAGAGACGCTCGTTGAAGCACGTCACACCAAAAAGCGACTTTGTAGGTGGCAATAGAGGATAAAAGCATATAGCTTCCCGAGGTATCACGTCCTCTCGACAGAAGTTTCGTGTGAATTGCGCGATCTGCCTAGATGTATTTCAAAAATGGTGATTCAAGCGACTGGTTTTCTCGGAAGCACACACGGGAGGCTAAATCACACCCTGTCAACGGTTTGCATCATAAAACAGCTCTCTGATGATCCGTTATCGATGAGCTTCTAGATGGGAATGATAAAGTTGAATGGCTGCCATCGAAATGCTTCCCACCCAATTGGTAGCTTTGGCAGAAAACATCATCATGGCCTGCGGCCACGCCAACATCTTCATGGACAGTCAAATGTCGTTAGCCAAAAGAAAAATAAACTCCCAGTCATGGACGAATATTTTAGATTATCTAGAATACGACGGCCTGTTGCTTAACAAACACATATCGACAGCTTTTGGACGAGATATTTTCCAGCTGATCGTATTCTCACCTTGTTCTTCCTTTCGTGTCAAGGCCCTGGATAAAATAAAGGCAATATTTCAAATCCGGGAAACTCGTGTCCGCCTGATAAGAGGATGAGGAATGATCGGAGTTTTATGGGTCTATGATCTGTGATCTGTGATGGTAGTTGCGTATGTATTTCGTTTTTTTACTAGGATAACATCGGATCCAAACGAAGATTTATATAAGATTTAATTGGAAGCAGTAGATTTGTGAGCTTAGCTGGCATATGGACATGGATAGAAAATGTTGCATTTCAAATCGAAGTCATGGCGCAGATCGGAAAGATGTCAAGCAGTCAATATACTGGAATCAGCCGAATCGCATATTTGGTAAACGCTGTAACCGATACTTCGGCGCTGCTCATCGACTATACTAAAGCCTTTGCAATATACTATGGCTACATACGCGCTGTAGCTGTGAACATAATCTTTGCAATTCATGAAGCGCAAAGCCCTACAATCGCGATAGGTCCTCTCAGCTGTTCGATCAGCATCATAACGTGGATTTCGTCGAAGGAAAACGACTTGACTGGTTGCAGCGCATTGGAATTCGCATCGTTCAAAAGTGCCTCTGGATTGACAACGCTCATGGTACAACTCAGTCATGCAAAAATGACAGGAAGGCTCCCGTCAAGAAGATAAAAGCGATACACCTGGCGGCACGGACATTGTTCCTTCATTAATAACATAGTAGGAGTCTTCATTCGTCACCAGTCATCTTTACTTCACATCTAGCTGGACAAGATCGGATTCTGAATGTAAGCAGACTCTATCCTGCCACCAGGATGATCTTCTATGGGTAAGAATGAGACGACCAGAAGTTTGACGCTATTTTGTCAACCTGCCAAATTGAACGGCTCGGTTCTGCGATACTGCATCGTCTGGACATCTACGCGCAGTGACACGGATGTTCAAATGCCGAAAAGGAGTCTTGGTCTAGCCACTATATCATGGAAGCTTTCCCATCGGACCGCCCCATTAGAAGATACGACCGTCTTTGAAGAGTAAGTCCGTCTGTAGGATAGGTAATGAGAGTCGGTTCCTGTATTACGGCGTAGCGATCGTAACCTTCGCACGGATTTTCTGATGATAAATGTCGACGCGTACGAGCCAAGATCTTCCCGTCAATAGGGAACGAACCATTACGACGCAACACCCATGCGTTGCCTCGTATCCTTGCAGCTTGGACATCTCGAGGGACAGCAATGTACGTATTCGTACCTTGACAGCTACAGTTGATACGTTGTCGCATTCGGGCATTCATTCATTGTCTCAAGCTTTGCATTCGCACGTTACCATCCGCACCAATTCATCAGATCGATTGCAATTATGTACCACTGCTCCCATTCTACGTTGAAAGTCTAAGGCAGACGGGGTTTACGTTTGTGTGGTGTAAGGGCTCCATATTTCTACATCTTTACACACTCAGTATCAAAATTTCCTCGTTCTGTATCAAATTTGACAGTCTATATCAAAAACCTTCTAACACTTAATATTATGAAATAAGCATTTGTTGCAGTGCGTTCTTTATTGAGAGTGGCAAGAATATTGCTCAGAATTAACATGCCTATGGGCGAGTAAATGTGCGAATAAGAACCTTAATTACTTTTAACATATTTGACAAGTTATTATGCTTAATAGGTATTAATTTGCGGAGGTATTTGATATAGACTGTGTCAAATTTGATATAGAACGAGGAAATTTTGATATTGAGTGTGTAAAGGTGAACATACCGATACCGTAGTTTTCGTACATTTCCCAACGTAGTGTTAGTCAGTCATACAGTCAAGGCAAGCTGACGTTGAGAAGTAGGGGCCATGATATACCAGTAATATAAGTACAGAGTACATAGATGATACAGTAGTTTAGTTGTGTGAATTTCAAAAATAGCCCCCCAATTACAGATGTCTCTCCTAATATTATTATTATTATGGGCGTTTGCGCGGTGGCATCAAGTCCGTATCAGCATACTCTAGCCTTCGCTTACGCCTGTAGTCCGGTGAACTAACTCCTGGCTATGGCAGAGGCGTTGGGTAAGTGCTTTCCATCTGGCGCGGTCTTGGGCGATACGTGATAGGGCGTAGTTATCTGCTGTATTCCGGAGACGGATGATGGATGTTCTGTCGAGCCGTAAGTCCTTAGCGAGAACGATTGGGAGGTAGGTAGGAGTACGACCCCGATAGGTGGGTAGTTGTCCAGCAGATGCAAAGTATTGGAGCATG
>CACSLJ010000130.1:0-69384 GCA_902706625.1 Albugo laibachii
CCACGTTGTGCGTATGACTTGAACACTTGTTTCCCTTCGTGAAATACAATTTGCATTCGAGTGAATTGTTTGTCTTCGATTTCCGATATCACGTCATGATCATTCTGTCGTACTTTGAAAACATAATCAGGTAAAGGTCAATATTGCTGGATATCATCGCCGAAGAACTCTAGTTTCAATTTCTTGCATGCGTTAGCACAGTTCATTAACGACGCTTGATTCCCTTGACTTGAGACAACATTCATTATCATCGTTGGTTTAACTGCCCGTTTATGTTGATGAAAAAGATTTCGAATGTCAACATGCTGCACTAGCTGTCTGGCTGTCCATAACGGCTTGACAACACGACTTGTATTTCCATTAGCGTGCATGTATGAGGAATAATCCTAGGTGGAGGTCCATATCTTTTGCCGTAAGAAAAATATACTTCGAACAAACAGTCTGAAAATTCACATACTGCTTTGAGTCGCCTATCATCGCTTCGAGTTGCCCTGAACGAACGATAATTATCTTCATGAAAAATGATTACTGACAGCCGAATTCATTCCCTATCAGTGTATTCTACAGAATCGAAGAATCTTTGTGCATAGATAAGGCTTTTTCCATCCTCGATCATATCTGAAGAATACGATAAGCTGGATAGTCGGATATTTCTTTTATATTTTTATGATTTTGGGATATTTTATTTCATTATATTTGATTTTCGGATATTTTGTGGATAAACCCATGTATTAACTTTTCAATCTAACCTCTGGACATCATTACATTGATAAACATGCGCTCAATTGCGAGTTATACCGACAATCCTCAATCCTTGATATCTTAAAAGTCCTGAACCATAGACTCGTTTACATATATTTTCGGAATAAATGCTCATTTCGAAGGGACGACAAACAGCGGTTTCTTGGCAAGGCTCGCCACCAGCAGGTCCATCATGCCGTGTTTACATTCCATATGCAATACTTCAAGGTTTTTGTATTTGAATCACTTTTTTTTACTTTGTGGCAAATCTGTTTTCATTCACAGCTAAGTAGCTACTGAAGTACACTATAATGATATGGTGCGTTTGTTTCGCTATCTCAAATGAGCAAAGTCAAGTGAGATATCCCATAAATGCTGTTAACATCTGAATTTGTGAGCTGTGGCGGTGGGGACTGTTCCATTTCAACGGAAAGCCGATGATACATGTCAAGATTATTCACTGAGATGAACGATTCACCGGTAGTTTCTAAAAAAATAATAGTGTTTTTGCTGTGAGAAATGCGGGAGTGAATTGGTTGCACTATCACTTTGAACTCAAGAAATCACTTGGAGAAAGAGTCTACTGTTGCAGCTGGGTATGAGTCAAAAGTCCGCAATTTATCTCTTCGAAGGGAATCAGAAAACCCTTCATATCGCCAAATACGGCTGATACGAGAATCCAGAAAAACGCATCAAGCTCCATTTTGACTTTCACCGTAAACAAGTCAAACTGCGAAACATCAAAGTGAATATATAAGTTTCTGCCTTCAATAAGCGGCTTTATTGGCGATGGCTTTTCGACCTTGCAACTTCACCTCGTTATACATGTTAAATTTAACATGCTGCAAGTAAAAGAAGTCTTGAAGCTCAAGTTTAAATAATATGCTCGAGGTCAAATTAAGATGAAGACTAGCGCATCAAATTCACTAAAAGGCGTGATGAAACAAACTAAAGCCGGCCAAAGATCGCAAGTTTTTTTGAATCGTGTCTAGTTATAATAATCTGGAAAAATTCCGGCCGGGGTTGAGTTTTTGGCAATAGAAAGTGCTTCTTCTCCAACTATAATCATGCGTGTGTTAGGACTCATCAGTCGTGATTACACCCCAAAGCCCACTTCGCAGCTATTGCCGATGCAGATTACGTCTGATAAAGCTTCGCAAGTTTGGTCGCTAGCAGAACTAGGGAATCGGGTGATCTGGGTTTGAATGCCGTGCTGGTTGCTCGAATCGGCATTGGCATTATAAAAATTTTAACGTTTGGCGCTGATAGGGATATAACGTGTAGACTAAGAGCCCACTAGCCTGATACTTATCCTGGCTATTGCAGTGAAGAGGTATTTTTTACACGTATTTTAAAAAATCATGGACTCGAACTCACTGTGTACCGGAGCAATGAAGAAACTTTTATGCACATTCACGCTCGAGTGTATCAGGTGAAACGCTTTGGCTGAGACAGCTCACCTTATTAATCTACCTACACGTATTACGTCTTCGTCATCATGGGTGGAATGATCAATGAAAACCAACGACGCGGTAGAAAATCGGCAATGGATTAGATCTATGGCAATTTTATGGCAAGTGATCAATGAAGACAGAATTTTTACTGGTTTAGCCGAATCAATTATATCCAACAGTACCGAATTTCCTTTGTGGAGCAATACAATACGTTGAGACATACACCATGTGTTGACCAATAAGGGAACTGCATTACGTCTTCTCAAATTTCCATCTTATACACTCAGCGACAGGTAATATAGTAAACTCTTCTTTTCATTCACTCCTCAGTCAACTTTACGAATTTGCGGAGATAATTTCGATATCTAATGAGCTTATCAGTAGTAACACCTTATGTGTGCTAAAATCGCGAATTTGCGAAGTGCAGGGGGTCTCACATAAAATTTGTTTTCGTCACCGCGACACATCAAATCGTACAGCTCGGCCAATCCAAAAACTAAGTGCAAGCGTATGTGTACAACTATCATTGTCACGTATCATTCAGCAACATGATGTCATCTGCAAATAGTGACGGCAAGGAAACAAGAAGCCACGACTTACCGAGCACGAACGGGGAAGATTGAGCGGCTTCGTGAGGCCGACCTGAGCTTCCGTGCCATCAAGACGATTTCCTCGCGGAGCCTCAACACTATCTGTCTAGTAGTTTGCCCTACCTCACCTCCACAACCAAAACGCCGAGGAACCGCTCCGCTCCTCCCGAAGCGCCAAGTTCGACTCATCTTGCGCATCGCAGCACAGGGTAACCTGTCCACCGCTCAGCTCAAGGCCGAGTTAAGCCTCCCACTGTCCTTACGCTGTGTGCAGAGCATTCTGGCACAGGTCGACACGTCGTATATTCCAAGATGGAGAACACGTTGTCGAACACGGATAGGGGCATGGATGCGCTAGAAGAGTATGCTGCTGCGAGCGGATGCCGGGTTAATCTAGGACTCAATCACTTTCTCGGACGAGAAAAAATGGAATGCTGACGGACCTGACAGCTTCCAGCACTACTGGCGCGAGCTGCTTCAGCCAACCATCGATACGAAGCGACGTCAAACAGGTGGTGGGTCTGTCATGGTCTGGGCCACTTTCATCGCCCATGGCAAGTCTCCACTTGTTGTGCAAACGGAGTCAGAATTCAGAAGACTACGTGTGCACAATGTCTGAATATCTTCTCCCCTCCGCACATCTTAACTAAGGCACAGACTTCAGCAGATCAACGCCAGCATACATGTTTCTCATCGTAGTCGGGAGTTCTTTAATGAAGAGGTAATATAGATGCTTAACTGGCCGTCAAAGTCAACTTATCTCGACCAAATTGAAATTCTGTAGTCGATTATTAGCAGTCAAATGTAAGCTAATGGAAAAGAGTCCGAGCTCGTCTCTTATTTAAAGGCAGCACTTTTTGAGGCATGGGATGCAATACCGCATGCCACACTAGTGTAGCTTGTTCGCTCAATGCCAGGACGATACGTTGAGGCTGTCGAAAAGAAGGGCAATAAAACGCACTATGAAATACAACTAGTCTTTAATCTGTTCAATATTTATACTTTGAATTTGTATGGGTCGAGGTGTAGGATTTGTTGTGTCGCCTTGGCAAAAACAGAATTGGTATGTGAGACCCGCTGCACTTCAAGAATTCGTTATTGCTAGCACACATAGGGTGTTTCTATTAATGAGCTAAACGGCATATCGAAACAGCATCCGCAAAATCGTAACATCGACTGAGCAGTAGAAGAAAACATGGGTGTACGATATTATCTGTCGCAGAGTGCTCTAAGATACTGTACAAATTATAAAATACAATAGCTTACGTAATTTACCGGTAAGCTTGCATCTAGTCGCCGCTTCGAAGACAAAATCGTAAAGGACTTTCCGATCACATCAAATTCTGGGCCAAAATTTGAAACTTATTTTATCCGCTTGATTAGACAGCATATTCGAAATTATGATGAATTGCTACTATTAGTATGACATATTTTGGATGTAATTTGATTACTTCATGAAAATTCAACCCGAGTGCAAATGGGACGTATTAAACGGTGGGGCCACACCTATTCGATAGTTCACTTGCAGCTGTAATACATAATACTAAAAGGCACATGCAATTATACAGTCGACCTAAAGTCGGTCACCTTAAGTGTATAGCTCTACATGAAGTAATCAAATTACATCGAAAATGTGTCATGCTATTACACAAATTCTCTTCCAAAAATCAGCAATTCATATGGATCGAACTTTCGGTGTTTAAAGTCACCCTACCTAGGTCAAGCCTAATGCGTCTAATCCTGAGTGATTCTTAAACCGTTATTCCAAGACCTTTCGACTCGGCACCTTCAATGTCTGTGGCTTAAGGTCGAGCATTAATCAGGCATGCCTAGGGCAAGATCGCGCGCGGTACAAATTGGACGTATGTGCTCTTCAGGAGACAAAAATGAAGGAAGCTCTCATCCGGCCAACCGATTGCGTCATACTTCTTTCTTTTTCGAGGCCCCACTCCGGCTTGGGATAGTGGTGGTTTAATATATAAGACCACCAGTTTTACGCGCTGTGTAAGCTAAAAATATTATCAAATTTGCTGGAATTTTGACACAATGCTTTTGTTATGTGTTCCTCTGGCACTCTTATTTCAGCATTCAACACGAAAAATTGATTGGGAAACATGAAAAAAACGCATTTTGAGGGTGGAAATATTTATAAGACTGCATCGGTAACGCTGGTATTGAAAGCGTTCAAGAGCGCACCAGCGGTTGCTAATACGTTGACTTACTTCCCTTGAGCTCAAGATCAGCGATGCATTGGTTCGTCATCGAACGGACAAATCGTTCGAGGTGTGCAGAGTTTAATTCGTTCCAAGCCTGCAATATGGATGATTCGAGCTCTTTCTCGGAGGTGAACTGACCTCATCCTTCGCAAACCCTGCGAGTGAGCATAATACACACGTTTTCAATGGGATTGAGGTCCGGGCTAAATGCCGGCCAACGCGTAAAGTTCATATCTTGCTCGACAAACCACTTCATGGTGTAGCGCGAGCGGTGAATGGAGACATTGTCCTGTTGGAAAGTAAGCCCAAGTGAGTGCTTCTGCTGAACGAATGGCGGGAGGTGCTGATGCAACATGAGCAAGTATGCCTCTCTGCTCTGCTTGCCTTGCAGAATGGCCAATCGAGACTTGCCCTTTGCTGAAAATGCGCCCAAAACCAATGTGGATCCGCCTCCTGCTTGACGATTTGAATATACCTGTTTTTCGTGACGAAGGTCGTGCCAGTTATGCTAGAACCCACCCCTGCCGTCGAGGTTGAACTTCTTCTCGTCAGAGAAAACCACCAGCCCCCATTTTTCTCCAAAAGTCACAAAATCACGAGACCATTTGAGGCGAGCCAGCTTGTGGGCCTCTGTGAGCATGAGAATGCTCTTGCGCTTCGCATAGAGCAGCGTGTCTTCGTGGGTGAGAACATTACGCACGGAGGGAGCCGAGACGGTAAGGTTGAGGATGCGGATTATCTGCTAGAAACTGTATTGGCCGGTCTTCGCCGCTCGAGCGATACGGCAGACGGTTGTTGAATTCAAGCTGGAGCGTCTGTCGGGGCGCCTCATGGTTTTATAGCCTACCAGGTTGCGCATATAGGCGTTGGAAACGGTCTTTGACCTTCCGATGATACGAGCCATCTCTCTCTGGCTTGTTCCGGTACCATGCATGGTGGAAACCTGACCGTTCTCGAAGTCCGACAGAGCTGGCCCTCTAGGCATTTAAATTCTTCTTCTCTCGGTCTAAAAATCTTACACATAGCTTTAATTAATGTCTTCTTCATATAAAACGCCATTGCAGAGTGAAGCAACACACCTTGGGCAGTATCATAGGCTGGGAACTAAGTGGTCTTATAATTCTTTCTGGTTGCTTGAGGGGTTGTTTGCTGAAGTGACATCAAAAATGATCGGATCACGAAAAAAAGACCACCAAACGATTGGTATTCGTTAGGCGAGTTGAAAAAAGCCGAATTCCATCTGTAAAAATGTGTCTCGGTGGGTCCCGAGGGTAAAAACCGAGGTGGTCTTATGATTCCTTCCACCACTGTATCACCTCCTCCTGCGCAACGCCACGATCACAACGATGAGATAGCCGAGCTTTCCCGCGCACAGAAACGTCTCCGTATACTGCTTATCAGTAGCAATGACCCCGTTGGCCTACTGCCATACTGTTCTCGCCGACAAGTCTTGTTGGGAACAATCGAATAAAAGTGCAAGGAAGCTGGCAGAGTGTCATCAAGCACATTGTGGACCTCGAAAAGCACAAGCACACGGAGCGGATGTACTAAATCGTGCGATGTCTCATCCCACTGAAGTGGTCATCGATATTCATACGTAGCCACAATGGCGCGTCATTGGTAACTCCAGAGCAACAGTCCAGATTATGATGGATTTTCTATCAGCCCAGCTTCATGACACTCATCTCGGTGATGTCGATGTCGGACAATACAGCATGGCCTCACCCATCACGGGAGACATCAAGCAAGCCTATCGGTCTCTAAAGAAAAAGCTCCCACAGATGTCAATCACGTCCTTGCAGAATTATCAAAACATATTCTTCCAGTGGTTGCTGTTCTTCTCCCCGAAGCTATCAATCGTCATGTCTAGAACCCCACCACCTTCACGCGCGAAAGCCTTAATCATGGGGTAATCGTCGCCGCCCCAACGACCACCAAATCGACGGGCACCTATACCAATCTTCGACCGATCACCCTACTGAGCACCACTCGCAACACCCTATCTACAGTCGTTTTGAATCACATTCGCAAAGGGGACAAGATACTATCACCTGGCCAAAGTGGCTTCCGACTTGCCCGCAGCACAGCTGATTCGGTATGGACCCACTGATGGAATATTGCCCTAAGGCGTCGCTTTCAGGCTGATATTTACATTCCCGGGATCCACCTCAGAAAGGCTCTTGACACCATTGATACACATGAATTGCTCCTCGTTCTCGGGCTCAATTCTGAGCCCCAACGAAGTCCAGCTTATAAAGGCGCCCTTCAGCGCCACGACCCTGCAGCTCTGCCTTGTTCTGAAATTCTACGTAACCTTTGCAAGCAATCATGGTACCCCCAGGGAGATGATCTCTCCCCACTTGTGCTCGTGGTTTACTTGGAAGTGTTACTGCGAGATCGCTGCCATCACCTGCGTGTTGCAATGCGTGAGCTCAACACTATTGTCATTGCCGATGATGTGGATCTCATTCACCATGACCCACCTCGTCTTGAGCACATACTTCTTGTTGCTGAACAAGTCTTTCGGTCATGGTCTCTGACAATTAATGTGTGCAAAACTGAGAAAACGACTATTGCTCGCGCAACGAGCGTGGCAGCGAATCTTGGCGCAAAGTTCGCAAACTGGGATCACTACTTGGCAACTCCAAAGACGTACAGCAACGAAAATATGACGCAACAGCAGCATTCCGAAGATTTTGGAAACTTTGGCTCCATCCTCATCTTCTTCCGGAATCATTACGCGTCCGCTTGTACAATGTCTATGTGCTTCCTATTCTGCTATACAATTGTGGTACAAGAGGTCTTATAGACCGCGACATTAGTAGTCTTGAAGCGCATCACCGTCATCACCTCCATCACGTCCTCCGTTTTCACTTTCCCCAGCACATCAGCAACACGGATCCATACAAGCGCTGTAACACGGAAGCGCTCCGAATCCACCTGACAAAGTTTCGATGTAAGCTCTTTGGTCACATTTTCCACCGTTCACAGTCGATCCCAGCTCAGTTGAACATGCTCTGATACTAGGGTTCCGCCGGACAAATGCCCATTTATCGAGACCGTACACCCACTTGCCTCCTAAATATACTCGAAAAGGACCTACAGCTTGCCAGTACACCTTATCTCCGTCTCCATCTCCGCGATACAGTAGATCTACACGCCTTGTCAGTTATATCTCATGGCCGTGCCGGATGGAAAGTCCTTACCTTACGGCTCTGCACTAGCCAGGAGCTGATTTACCGTGGTAAGGAAACAGTCAGGCGTAGTCGAAAGCTAGAGCCTACTATCACGGACTTCATACTGCCGCGGAAACGTTCATAATAATAATAATATAAACTGAACTGACAAGGTATGGCATTTAATCACCGTGGTATTCAAATTGAGGGAGTCGGAGATACACTGGATCCTCAGGACGGGTTTTCTCACGGTTATCCGTGGTGTTGCAAGGTCAGCGGCACTGGAATCGTGGTTAAGCACTGAGAGAAGGGTTGCAAACACGACTAGAGTATGGTCAAATATAGTATCCGCTTGATCCCGATCAATGATAATATCACAAGCTCGCTTATTCGTGTTGTTATGTGTTAAAAGACGCTATGAAATTGCGCCACATTAAAGCTTAAAAAACATGAATATACTTAGGTACAATGGTTGATATGACAAAGTAAGCCGTTCTATCTTTTATTTTCGAAAAATCAAGTAGCAGTTGATGCTCCTAGCGATATCATGTAAAAAGAAGACTAAACTTAACAGCTGATTCTACTCGAAATAAACAGCTGGAAAATTGGCATATTGCGACCGCTTAATGAGTAATATCGAGAAAAACGATGAACAAAAATATCGCTGTGGTAATCAGCACATTCTCCACAGTCGAGCAAAGACATCCCCACATTCATCACTCGCTTCTGCGGCTTGCTCCTTTTTCTCGAGATGGAAATATCAAATGGAGGGCTACCACTTGGGTGGTTTGCAATCCAGTTTCTGCACGCAGCTATATTGTATTACGATAGGCGGTTCATTTATACGGAGTATTGTCGGCTTGACGCGAACGACAAGCAGATGATTCTGTCATCAAAATCGATCCCCAAGATGTGGATATGACCATGTTGTACAATCTTTCCTGAGCAGATAAGTTTCATACGACCATAACATATTCAGTTGTAGTCTGTAAATTACTTTGATGCAATAACGCTTGGCCACCAGAGCTTTCATGATGAGCAAGTGAAGCAATGTTGACGCATAAAGCTGCGAAGATAATCTGACGACAAATGCGCGGAATATGCTCAAAACTTTTATAGAAAGTCAAACGTGTTACTATTTTAAATTAGAGCAATGCTTATAAGGAGTAGCGCAGCTTTCGATGAAAAAATCGAATCGGTAATATGAGAAAAAATTCGAATCTAGACCCATCTACCAAGTGTCCGTTCTGACACGAGTTTGCAATATATATACTACAAAGTGCCTTTCTTGCATGGCTCTGTGGGTACATCAAACGTTGCCACTAATAAATCATGGGTGACAAACCGATTGGAAGAAGTGGGAGAAACTCGGAACAGTATTTTGGCTTCGAAATGATTGGATGTCTTATAACCAGAATCGAACGAGCGTTATTTTCGAAACTATCCTTGCTCATTATCGATTTACTGGATGCGATCGCTTCTTCGAGTAAGCGCAATAGCATGGGTACTGCCATTGCGATCAATTTGTGCTCACTTGGAGCAAAAAAAAAACCATCTTACCATGAGAGCAAGCACTTTTCCACAGCATGGGTCAACAGAATACACCGATTGTCAGCATTGTCTATTGAGATCTGCAGGAGTGGCTGGATTAGCCCTTAATGCAGCTGATACAGATGGTGTTGTATTCACAGTTACCTCTTCACCGGTTGGGTTCCGACGTGTCCAGAGCCATTGTAATGGAATTAATCTATGTAAAACGCTGAAACCACTGGACAAACATATAACAAAATCACTGGAAAGAAAAGTACCAGAACCATCAAGCATCAGACATCAAGCATCAGAAATCGAAGGAGTCGAAGAAGTCGTCGATGTGGAGAATGTCGTGTGCTTGACCCAACCTCACAACTATGCGACTGACGGATGTAGAGTTTGCCTGCGAGAAAAAAGCGAATCGAAAAGACTGGGCGAATTTTCGGTCGCGATTGAAGCCAAGAGATATTTCGTTTATGTACTGCGCACATCAAGTGACGAAGATGTCGTTGCCAATGCATGCGAGACAAATGGCGCTTGTCATTACTTTGAGAAGGATATATACCCTGATGATGTGAGTCAAGAAATTTACAACACTGAATATGAAAAAGTAAGCAAAAATCACAACGATCACAACATGGATGGACTCGTGACTCTCCCTGCTGGAGAATCCGATCAGAAAACGCATTTCGTTATATCCAAAATACCAAGTCCTCTATTATGTTTAAAAACTGAGCTAATTGGATCGAGAAGAGAAAAATCGCTCAGTTATCATCGATATATCGTAGAGTTTATGGAAACAATGTCATCCCATCAATCTAGCTATGTGCATCAGCTGAACGTTGACGTGGAGCCAAGAGATCATGCTTTTCTCTTACTTCGGTCTAGTAAATCTCCTCGTTCTTGGAGCTTTCCCTAAACTACGAAATGCAATTCACAGACTACAAAAGTTGACGAATGCTACACAGAGTATCAATACCAATTTGATGAAACGCCGATCGGAGGTCAAATCTCTGTTTTCAAGCCAGGCTCAGAGAGCATCATTCCGATTCATTTTAGCAATTGCGTGCTGGCTTTTCATGGAAAGAAGAAAAAATGTTCAGATTGCATCCGCAGTGTGATCGGAAAGCCGCAAAAGCTCTCGGAAATATCACTTTTACTCAGAATCAATGATAATCAAATAAATAAGAAACCGGCACTTGCAGCTTGCATCACGACTGTCGAGAAAAACGCCTGCATTCAGCTTTTGTTCATCCCCGAAGAAATGTGTGATATCCAGCCCAAGCTCGATGTCGAATCCAGTCCTTCTCCCGCTGGATCTCCAAAGGAAAGTACGACGCCCCAGCAATCACCCAGAACACGTGTAAAACACGATATCTCTCCTTCGCAACCGCCGAGGAAATCACGTTCCTTCTCCATCAAAAGCTTGGCCAAAATATTCAAAAGTGGAGAAAAGAGTAAATCGGCAAAATTTTTCTCTGAGGAGAAAAAAGTGTCCGAGTCCGATTTTACGACACAAGCCCAAGGAGACTCTACAAGGTACACTTCGAATGTGGTCATTGTCCCATATCATCTCGGTCGACTTGTGACTTTCCAGCTGACTCGATTTACAGATGAAGAGTGTTTGCGTTGTCTTGCTGTTCGGTATGAGGTATTTATGATATCAGTCGAGCACAAGTACGTTTGGATGGCGGAATCCGACGCAAAATTGGAGCCCTGTGGATGCGAGATAAAAGAGAAGGAAATTATGTTGCTGTATACGAATTCGCTTCGACCAATATCGCGCAATCAAGTACCATATCACTTTTCTGGCTGGCCCAATTGGGAAGGCCCCGGGAAGAATTAGGTCAAGTTCATTGAGGAGGAGATCAAGTAGGATGAAGAGTCTTTATATACAAGAATTGAGCGTTTGCGCTCTGTTTGTGTTATAATGTAATCGTGAAATTGCCTTTATGAAAAGTACGAATTGGCAGTGTTTTTTATTGTTTGAAAAGGGCGCAGAGTTTAATAGAGAGATTGGCTTGCTTGAATGCGGGTTGTGGGGGATGATTGAGTTTGCGATGGGTAGATGGAGCTGGTTGAGATGCTTTTGATGTGAAAGTGGAGCGTGGGAGCGACTCTCTTTCCGTCATAAGCGCGGGGGAAGATGTATGAGTGAATGCTTCGAAAAGCCTTTTATTGAGGTTGGTTTGAGTCTGTTATTGAGGCTGGTTTGAGTCTGTTATTGAGGCTGGTTTGAGTCTGTTATTGAGGCTGGTTTGAGTCTATTATTGAGGCTGGTTTGAGTCTTTCATTGAGGTTGGTTTGAGTCTTTTATCGAGGTTGGTTCTCGACTTTTATTGAGGTTGGTTACTACCTTTTATTGAGGTTGGTTACTACCTTTTATTGAGGTTGGCTCTAGCGCATTTGTGAAATAATGTGAAGGGAATCGAGGATGAAGCGAATAAAAAATAGGACAACGATGAACGAAAGTTGGAGCAGGAATAGCCCGATATAGATTGATGAAATTGTACGAGACATTGAAGACCTACAGTTTGAGGGAGCGCTTGATCTGGACCAAGAAGTTGTCGAAGAACCTTTATACTTTGTTTTGGGCTAGTTGTGTAAATAAAAGAGGATGGTGTAATTAAAAGTATAGAGTTGACCTATATATGCTGTGGTTTACAGAAGCAAGGCACTGAGTGCGATTCTTAGAGTAATTACATATTCTTTTGTATGCCTCGTTCAAAAGCAGCACTTAATAGTACCTCAGCAGGTACGCTTTTGCAAATGGTATGGATGCAGAGCGCACTTTTGACGGCGATTGGTGGAGATATGCGATTGGTTGAAAAGTGCTGAAATTGAATCCGGTTTTACGTGCGTCAGCTTTGCACCTTTTCAGTTTTATATTATTTATTAGATGGCATCAGCAGCAAACACAAACATTCCGAGACGTAAAAGTAAACCGGAACTTACAGAAATTCCTGGTATAATAAGGTCCGGTCAAGTACCATTGGTACCAGAAGAGTCACCTTCCAATGGTGACAATGTCCCATGTACAAATGGGGCCGTGACGCCGTCGGCACAGAAATCGTCGGAGAGAGTACATTCTCCTTCTTCAAAAGTTCGCAATACTTTTGACTTTGGGTCCTTTCCTCAAATCACACACCCAAAGTTTCGTCTTAAACGCAGTCGCAGTGTGGATAAAGGTGCAAACGATGTCATCCCACCTGGAGATTCCGTACCAACAATGGAACCAAATGTCCCAAACAAACCGAGTTTAGCCGGGATTGGGGACATTCCATGTACGGACCCACTGAAACCGTCTACACAACAAACACACAATGTCCCAGTGTCACCTGCAAAGGTTGGCAGCGCAGGACGGGACGGTGCTCACCAGCAAGCAAATGCGCTTCGGGGAAAGACGTGCGCAAGTTGCGATCGATCGTTCTCGGTCTTTCGAGCCAAACATACTTGCAAAGTATGTCAGGAACGATTCTGTGACGATTGCAGCAAAAACCGCTTTAAACTCGATTTACCTTTTGAGCGAAAAAAAGGTTCGCGCATTTGTGACGCGTGCGCCCGTATTGTGTGCACTCCTTTACCTAGAGAAGATGCGTGTGTGCAAAGTGATCACGTTTCAGAGGATATGAAGACAAACAGGTTACGTGGTACGAGTCACCATGTTCGTGGGACACATCGAGGATTGGTACGAAGCCACAAAAGCTGTCTGGTGCGGGAGAAATCACAAAATGCATTGGTCATCTTCTATCAAGGTGATCCGATGTCACACTTGCGTCCACGACATTGGCGATACTTTCTCGTCATATCTATCCTCATAATTTCGCGACATTTGATGGGCATCCTTGCACATTGTCCCGAAGAAGTTGCCTCTACACATTTCAATCGTCTCTGTGCTAAAATCGAAGACTTATTAGCAGAAGTGGCTTCATTCCGAGCAGTTGGGCTGAGTTTTATTTTTCTGGTCCTCTTCGATGAATTTTGTCGCAAGCTTGGTGCCCTCAACGCCCCACCGGCACGTACCATTATTCCATCTGGTACCATGACAAACACTTGCGCAAAAACGGTGCTTCAAAACGACATACACTCTCCTTTAGCTCCCAATGAAGAAATGGATCCGATCGTTAAAATCGAAGCGCAAGAGGCACCACGAGATGGATTTGACTTTGATAAACTACTACATGTCTTACAAGGTGGTTGTGATCCCGAAATGAGCGCCGATGCGTTTCTTTCTGCATGTAATAACTTGTGTGAATTTATCATGGTGTTTGGTCGTGCCACATCATTTGCTGCGTCCACGGTACACGGTTACATTCATTCTATCGAATCGAATCTTTCCAATTGGTCCAAAGATCGTGCGGATGGGGCGCAATGTCACTGGAACAGAAAGAGTTTGAAAAGTATTATCGAGCACGAGGTACACACAAACACTGCGACTCTTGGAGGAAAAAAGAAACCGTCTTGTTCGCGTTGTACATTACGTCTGTTATGGTTCATTGAGTTTGTTGAAGCTTGTATCCGTTATATGTTTTTAGAAATGGCTCACGAGAGTTGCAGTTCGGCGATCAGCAAAGCGTACGAGGAGACGATTGGCTCACGCCATCCGTGGATTATACGGAAAGGAGTATTTAGTGCGCTAAGTGCGATTCCGTCTCGGCAACATATTATCAACTCACTTGGGCTTGGGACGCAAAGCGAAGAGATGGCACATTCTCAGATAGTACAGACACAAAACGCGATGAAGTGTATGTTGGACCATGTGCACTCGATCTTACAAACGCATGAATTAATGGACTTGAAATAGAATAAACTGCGACAATTGATCGAATTGTCACGTTGTTCACTCTCAAAGCTTATACATCGGCAAGACAACGATCGTTGCATTGTGTCACGATAGAGCGAAATCCGGCTGGGTTACTATGCATCGTAACAATTTATTGCAATAGCTGCTTTGTTCCGACACACACAATCCAAAGCTCGGTCTTAGATGGAAACATTCTCAACAACTAACTCGATGGTATCATCCGCTGGAACAAAAAAGATCAAAGACGACAATTTCGAAGAAGTGATTATTATCGTGTGCATTGGTGGCGTCTGTTTCATTATTGCGGTGATGTTGGTACTGTCACGATACATTAGTCGAGAAGACAAAACGAGTGAGTCGGATAACACCTCTTCTTTGATTTGATAAAAACATTAGTGGTACCGTGACATCATTTCAGTTATAAAGTGCGGTTCGCGTACGCACGCTTCCGTTGTATCAACATGTGATTATACATGATGAAGAGACCGGGGATATATACCATGAGGATGAATATTACGACACTATGCATCGAGATGGCCACATTATGAGCGTTAGGAAGCTGGATCGCATATCGCTGTAAACCATATTTTGAGTCATTATACATCTCAAAGTGCGTCACGTACCTTTGATAAGTACGGCAACGCATTCATCATGCAGAGCGTCTCACCTTGAACCAGTCATAAGTATCGTACAGTGAACCACAAAATACCACAACGTACCAAGAACTCCAGTGGGGTACAACACAAGGAACAAATGATATCGTACATAAAAGAGAAGACGCGGTACTCCTCTGAACAAATGGAACGCGTAGAATGTGTACCGTGGTACCTCGACCAAACTCCAGCTGAACCAAAACCGCATGAGACTCTTATTCCATCACGATGGAAAAGCTTACCTGAGAATCATCACGAGGAAACCCCAATGCGAACGCGATGGTGGACATAGTACATTGATTCCCCAAACGAGCCACAAGCGCGAGAATACTTGCAAGGTTGTTGAGAAGAGCGGAGAGCGAACCAGCCCGTAAGCCGAGTGTACGATCTCCAACACTGCTAGACTCTGCACAATCAACAAGGTCGTATGCACAGAATTCCATGAAGCTAGAGCCACATCGTTCCAGGAAACTTGCGCGCGCCATAGCTCATGAATGTTGCCAACACTTTGGAGGAAAACGGTGGTCCACCCGATCGCGCAAAGTGCGTTGTATCCGGTCAGATAGATCGAATGCATTCTGGAGTACTAAATCGAATGTTATTTCTTAAGTATGCTGACTTAGTATTAGGTGCGGAAGTAACCTAGTCATCTCCTAATTTTGTGCGCAATTGTTCGGTCACACTGACCATTTTGGCGTTTGCATTCACATCGAGTAACTTTCCTTGGCGACGATAATACGCAATAACTGGCTCAGTTTGTTCATGAAATGCCTCCAGTCGGGCACCTAGTGTGGTGAGATTGTCATCCTTCCTCTGGATCAATTCTTCTCCCGTGATATCATCTTTTCCGTCCACTTTAGGAGGGTTGAAAATAAGGTGGTAGCTTCTACCACTTGGAACGTGGACACGGCGCCCGGCGATACGATCTACCAAAACCTGGTCCGGAATATTGAAATTGAAGACGGTGTCCACTTGCGTCCCAGTTTGTCCCAAAACTTCATCTAGCTGTGAGGGAACACATTAGTGAAAATTAAGTGCGTTTTTTATGACACGAACCTTTTCGGCTTGCACGACCGTGCGGGGAAACCCATCGAGAATGAACCCACGTCGACATTCCGGGTCTTTAATGGCGTCTTTGATGATACCAATGACAATATCGTCTGTCACGAGTTCACCTGCTTCCATCGCACGTTTGGCTTTCTTCCCCATTTCCGTACCGTCACGCACAGCGGCTCGAAGAATGTCGCCCGTAGCTAAGTGACATAAGCAGTATTCATCTTTTAAAATTGGCGATTGTGTTCCTTTCCCGCAACCCGGAGGACCTGATTGAAAACTACGAGTTAGGAAACCGTAAATTACGTTTGGTGCGGTTTTGCGTACCAATGAATATCGTTCGCCGTTCTTTTTTGGTGGCACATTCCAATCGTCTGGAAATTTCATCAAGTAATAATTTTGTTGGGAGTGCAGCTAGACTCATTGAAACGATCAGATTTGCGACAAGTACGCAACAGGAGGGACGTTTTGTACGACGTCAGAGTCAATTATGTGTGGACGTAACGAAAAGTTGCAAGTTAAGCTTATTGTAACATGTTATAATTCACGCTATCGTTCCTTTTCGAGTTGTTCCACCCACGAACGTATCAGGTCGGTACGAAATCTACCGTTTGTGCTCGTGAAAAAATCGTCTAAATTCGTATTGTGCTCTATAAAAAACAGTTAATTTCGAAAATGACTCCATATTCTGCATACCTTTTTCGTACTCATGTGCTTGCAGAAGCATTTCAAACTTGTCAAAGTCCTTGATTGGATACGTAAGAATACGAGTACAGTATCAGACCAATCGAACCTTGACAAACAAAGCTTCTATCGTGCTTCCATCTTCATACTCGTTCCAAAGCTGCTGGATGGTGGAGGCTAAATGATGTGGTCCACATTGGTATACGATGTTTACTACAGATAAGTCATCGAGAACCTTGCACACAATCAGATCCGAGCACCGAGCAAATTTCATCCATAGCTTTCTGCAGCAATAACGCATGAGCTTCTATTCATCTATTTACACGAGCAAAACCTTTTCACGCTGTGGCTTTTCCTCTTTGGAAACCCCTGTCATGTATACCGTGAATCGAGAGAGCTATACAGTGCGCTGTATACCATCGTGAGGTGTGATGTCGCCCACAACCGCTTCAGCCAGATCGTGTACAATTGACATCATGATGCACCTGTTACATTGAATACACGGTCAAAGTTGATAAACACAAATAAGCTGACTTGAGCACTTGTTCTGATCTATTCGCGTGTCGCTTAGCAGCATGCAGCACATGCTCATCCGATACATGTGGTCCGCGACTGATTCAGCGTTGGGAATTTTATTTCGAACCCATCCTGATCGCTTTACTTGCTATTTCATAAAGTAAATCGCTTTCCAGTCAAAATATTAAATCTCAAAGTACCTTCAATCTACCGCAAATGCGCAGAAACTCCAGCACACGTTTTACAGGAATGATGGTTTCCATTACTCCCTTTTAACTTTTATGCAGCATAACTGAAATAACCGTTTAAATCTCATGTCGTACTTGATCGAGCACCTACGGTTCGCTTCAAAGCAAAGATATAATCAAAAGCGCCATGAGCTCACGCTCCACTTTTTCCCACGCTCCTTCCAGCAAGAAGGAGACATTTTCGGCCAAGGAAATCGCTGATGCGGAAGCTGTTATATACGAAGGTTTGACTCCATCTTGACTCATGCCAACACAACCAAAACGCTGTCCAAATTTGTCTTTTTAGAACTGCAAAAAACATTACAGCTGATCGAATTCGTCAGCAAAACCAATGCGAAAGAAAAGTTCTCTCGGATCTTACGAAGTACAAGCAAATTGCGGAAATTGCTCTCCATCGCGCAAGTGCAACGGGCAATTACCCAAGTCATCCCTAATACAAGTCCCTGTCATTCGCAATTTACCGAGTCAATACAGTTATTGACCAAAGCGCACGTTTCTGCCGACCAAGATGACATTGATATGGATGCAGAGCTTCCTCAAGCGGAGAAAACTGTCCACGTACTCTCACAATCAAACTGCGTCGAGATCGAGATCTACTTTTGGTTACTGGTGATTCCTGGCTTGATCAGGTATAAGTTTCCTGAGAAAGCATTGGAAGCTGTGCATACAGCGCTAAAGCGATGTCAATTCATCAATCGAAGAACGCTGGATCCATTTCAAGCAAAGTTGTACGCGTATAAAGCCAATATCGAACAGCACATGACAGCAAATTGGAATGCATGTCAAATCTCGGAGCACATTTTAGCGAATCGCATGCAATTACTATCCGCGTACCGTTCAGCGTGCTTGTATTTTGATGAATTTGGGCAAGCGACACTTATCAATTTGGTGTTACAAAATTACTTAACAGAAAACTTGTACGAGCAAGCGTACAAGTTTGTAACGAAAACTGCGTTTCCGGAGAATGTATCCAACAACCAGTACGCTCGATACCTGTACTACGTTGGAAAAATACAAGCTGTGCAGCTGGAGTACACCGAGTCGTACACGAAATTGATGCAATCGATGCGCAAAGCACCGCAAAACACTGCACATGGTTTCCGCCAATGTGTGCAAAAGCTGGCGATTATTGTCCAATTATTGATGGGTGAAGTCCCTGAACGAGAAACCTTTCCTCCGAAGCTAAAAGCCCTGACACCGTACATGATATTGACCAATGTACGAACATTTCTATCGATGGCGGAATAGGTGATTGGTTGATTTTGGTATCGTAGGCGGTTCGGGTAGGCAATTTGGAGGAGTTCAAGTTGGTTTTGTCCCAATATGCGTCGGTATTTCGATCGGATCGGACGTATACCCTTATACTACGGTACGTGTCTATTTGATGTATACTTTGAAGGAACTTCATTCTTCATGCGTATAGATTGCACCATAATGTGATCAAGACTGGACTTCGCAAAATTAGCACGTCGTACTCAAGAATACATTTCGAGGACATTGCCAAAAAGCTGGCGCTTGAATCGCCTCAAGACGCAGAGTTTGTGTGCGCCAAAGCCATCCATGACGGAGTGATTGATGCCATGATTGATCATTCGAACGGAACTTTACATTCAAAGGAAACGGTGAATGTGTATACTACACTTGACCCTCAGTCTGCGTTTCAAAAGCGAATCGCGTTTTGCTTTGATGTTCACAATGACGCAGTCAAGGTACCACGCTATTTACCGAGTTTTTCTCATCTTGACCTGGAATTTCTATAGTCGATGCGATACCCACCGGATGCGTACCGCAAAGATTTGGAGAGTGCAGAAGAGCGTTTGGAAAGAGAAAAACAAGAAGAGGAACTTGCAAAAGAGATCGAAGAAGAAATGGATGAGGAAGGACTTTGATGACATTAAGGATACCAAATCCTAGTGGAGCTTGAAATAGTGTGACCCACACTTGCTTTAGTTACCGTGACTTTGGCTCGTATAAAGGCAGCACCTTCTTGGAATGATACATGGATTCTCCTGCTTGAAATCCCGGATAATCCTTCATGATTCGCGATTCCTCACGCTGTGACTCGGCGTAAGTGCTCACATACTCTGCATCCATCTCAGATTGCAAAAATGGAAGCAATGTGATCTTACATTCTCGCTCTTCTTGAGCCAGCGCTCGACGCTCTTTGTTTCCCTGTCCGACGTAATAGTATCCAACAGATGTCATCAAAATCGTTCCCGCAAATAGCGACCATCCCGGTGGACCACGTGAGACCGGTACGCCTCGGGTATATTTGAACTGCTTGAAGCCACCAGGAGGGGGCATTTCTTGGTTGGCATCGCGAAAATCTGGAGTTGCCATTGCTTTTGTCGGTGGAATTTTTTCGAACACGTATCTGTTTGGTTTCGTTAACGGGTTGTAATTTGCCCTGCATCGTTCATTTAACTGAAATTTCCAGCTGAATTCACACTGATATTCTCAATAAGAGGCGCTGAGGCTTACATTGATATTCATGTAACAACACTAAGATATTTACAATGATATTCATGAAGAGAGATGCTGAGATTTACAATGATATTCATGACAGAACACGGTCAGGTGTCTATGGCGCTGTTGAATCGTAAAGTCTCAAGTGTCTGATCGAAACAAGAGAATTTGAAGTCAGATGACGTTTTGTTGCTGGCTGGATCATAGACAATTTTTCGACGATATCGTGTGCACGTTTCGAGGTAACGAGATAATGTGCGGAGAAGAGATGAAACAGCTGAAGAATTTGCAGATTAAAGCTCGTCAAAAGGCGTCCGAGTGTGATGGATTGTATCGTCGGGAACTGCAACCTTTACTGACACAGATAACGTGAAACACAGTGCCAAAACGGTCAGAAGAGCTTTTAAGAACTAGCAAGTGGGCCAGCACGATTTTACAGTGCAGTCGGCTTGATGACAGCTTCAGGCTACAATATTACAGGACTGCTATTTGTAATTATTTGTAGTACTTGCCAATGTACTTTCCATTTTTGTCGTGCCAATGGCTTCTTTTGATTCGTCCATCAATCATCGTCGTCCATCAATGGTCGCAGTACTCTTACACAGCGTAATTGATGCAACGGGGTCTTCCTTCCTGCGATACTATTATTGCAAATAAAACCTTGCTTGTTGCAGCCTTTTTTAATATAGCCGTGCAACTTTTTAACTGCGACACTTCCAGAATGGGAGAGGCGACATCGTGATTCTTTCTTTTCCAAACTGGATTTCAACTTCAAATATCAAGCGTCATACATGTTCTGAAATACTTTTCTCTCCGTAAAGGAATCTTCCATACTATGAGCTATGTTCCTTTTATAGTTTACGCAGGCCTAGGAGGCAGGCCATATACCTCACGAATGAACGCATGCTCAAATGTTGCACGCAAAAGCGTCCATAAATCAATCAAGAAATAAGAACGAGGCATAAAGGATGTCAAAATCACAAAAAAGCGTAATCTTTCAAGATAACGTTGTACTCGAACCGACTGCTTTACTTGATTTATTTATAGTTAGGCCAGTGATTATGCTGAGATCAATGAGAAAAATTTCCCATTACAAAAACGATGCCTTTACAGAATGATTTTCGGCTTTTCAACGTTAAACGTTGGACGGGTTCTTGAAGCTCATAGCTCTCGAAGAAATACTATGCAAAACAAAGTCGTTCATTCGACAAATGTATATAAAATCTGCCATTTTATCCCAAAACGTTTCCTGTGAACTGGGCACAGTGGGATCACCCCAACTCGATTTTCATTCCACGACATGAATGGTTCGTTCTGTTTTGTATTCTCAAAAGGTTTAGCAGCTCATTATTCATTTTGCGCAATGCAATCGAAAGGACCACCAAAACTTCTCGCGTTGGCACTTGTGTGTATTTTGCATATTAGTCATTGTGAACTTCGCTCAATACATGATATTACTACCCACGGTATTCTCATGGCTTTTCTCGAATCTCACCGATGTACAAGATCAGGATTGCCAAAAATGCTTTTTTGATAAAGGAAGAGTTGATGCTATTATAATCACTGGGGCTAATGAACGAGGTCTCTTTCTCAAAATTTCTCTGTCGAGGCCAAGCTATTTTCTTGTGAAGAGCTTTTGCACTCAAATTGGATGTAAGGGTTTGGAACTCTCAAATCCCGGAACCTTATCCCACAATTGGATGGAAATTAATCCACCAGAAGTCAACCGAGAAGGCAAAAGAAAAAGCGGAATCTGTCAACTCCACAGGTAAACAATCTGTCTAGTTCAGCCTTATCTTTCGGTAACAAAAGAATGCAGTGACTGTCTGAGACAAAATAGCAAATCCGAAAGTATGGGGGAATTTAGGGTCGCGATCAAGCAAGATCTCAAGACCATCTTTGTCATGCACACAGAGCGAGCCAAGAGTGATGTCGCTAAGGCTTGCCAAGTTACCGGCCTTTGCGAAGGTTTGGAAGAAAACACCATATCTTATGATGAATGTGAAGCGATCCTATCGAAAGCGGCCTATAAATTTGACGCAGCTCTTGAGATGGTGTCTAATCTAATGAGAGAAGTGTCTGGCGGTCGCGGCCAACAACCAAAATTGCAATGTGTGGATGCAACATTGGACCTGAAGAAATTCATTGAGGTGGAGGAGGAGGAGGAGGAGAAGGAGGAGGACAGGGAGGGGGAGAAGTCCTACTTGCCAACGTTGAAAAAATACATGCATCTTTTATCATCCGCGAAAGAATACCTCCATGTGTAGCAGTTGAACATGAGATCAGTGCTATCAAAAGGTGTATATCTATTTCTTTGATCGGATGTGGAGTTCGAGCTGAAACATCTTGACCGTTTCGACTTGGAGAAATTGAAGTTGGATGATTATTATGGAAGCTACCAGAACCAATTCTCTGCCTCCCCCATCGGAGACCAAATCATGATACATACGTCACCGACAATTGTCACTAAAGATCATTACAGTGAATGCATTCAAGCTTATCACAGTGATTCGAACTCATGCAAAGATTGCCTCGAGTCTGTTACAGAAAAGCCGGTAAAATTCTCAGAAATATCATTCCTGGCCCGCATCACCGCCGAGAAGAAGGAGAAGCTTGGAAGCTGCGTCAGCACAATTAGGCGAAAGGCCCGCAGCAGGTTTGTCTATCTTTCAAACGAAGTGTGCATTGTCGATGGTGAAGTGTCCAAGCAAAAACAGGCGTATGACATGGTTGCCAAACCCACTTCAATCCAAATTGGGACGATCCATGGAAGCCATTTGCCAAAAAGCATCTCGCACAACCCTGATGAACTCGTCACTCTCGTGCTGGCAACATATTATACCGATGAATGCCTCGCATGTTATGCTCTGCTATATGATGTTTTTTTCATATCAATGGTGAACAAGTACGTATGGATGGTGCCAAGAAGAGCGAGGGCCAGTGTAGTGTAGTTGTGGGAAGATAACGAAGAAAACTTTTACGTCTGAAAATCATTCTCTGAAACCAATCCCTAATGAAAGTGTTGCATTTTATCTGAAACAAAACTACATTGCCATCAATCGCCTTCCGCTCAGAAGTCATCTACAGGTTAAAACCCAAGAGAAACGTTTTGCGAAGTTACATTCAGGTTTTTGATTAACTTGAAAATAGTAAATTCTTTACCCTTGCAGATAATTCAATTGATTTTCTTGATGACACTTTCGTTCTTTTGCTTTCCCACTCGGTACTCATTATCTTTTGCATTGCACAAGCGCAAAGTAGTGTAAAGAGCTGTGATTTTATCCTCTTGAGACAATACACGTGACACAAAATTGTCGATTCACTATACGAGATAGCATCCGTCACAGCCAAATAATGAGTGTGCTGTGAGCCCTTCAGCCATTTTTGCCAAATACAGAGCCCATCCATTCAAATAACTAGCTTTTTGTGGCGTTTATCTGTGTAAGTTATTGCAATAGATAATCATTGAATCGCATTTATACTAAGCGGACGGTCAAGTCTGCCTTTGCGTAAAGGGTCTATGTCAACATGTCTCAACTTATTGGGATAAGTAAATTCTCGCGAGATCTTGGAACCTCCTTTCAAGTGTTGCATTACGCAAACGTAGTGGCAGCAAAACAGAAGGAACTCGCCTTTACTTAGGTGAGGATTATTAAAGAAAGTCGCACATCTCTAACTCATTGATGACCTCTGGCACTTCTATCGCTTCCAGCTTCCAGCACATCCCACATCTAACACTTTTGACACTTTGCTGTAAAATATCTACCATTACGCAGCTATATCTAAGCCCACAGCCATTCCATCGGAAGAAAGCGAAAAAGGTACGAGCCTCCACAATCTTCCGGCCCATCGGTCTGATGCACATCTTGATGGTCAAGTGGTAGTAACAAATGATCTTAAATGAAAGGAGCCTGATCCAAGTAATTTGCCGCTAAAGGGATCTGACTTTTCTTTTGCAACACATTCGAATATATGCCCTAGGACTCAACCCAGCGAGCACACCGTTAGCGGAATTTGATTGTGTGGTATACTTGGCTTGCTTGGTATACTACACGATGTGCTTTTCGTAGCGAAGGGGTACGTTTGGATGGTTGAAAATGACGAAGCAAAGCACGGAAAGCATTGACTCGAACAATGACGCTGATTAACGGTTGGTTATTTGCTCCGAGAAAAAGAAATGGCAAAGTATCCCTTTGCGATAACACTACCTTGTACTTGGGTCTTTTCTGTTTCTTCATCCATATCAATTGACAAAATGCTTTACCGTTACGAGAATAATCTGCTGCTTCATTGTATAGGAATGTTGGGTCTGACTCAGAACCATTTGATAAGAGAAAAAGTGAATGGTACAGCCTTTCATAATTTCCAAGCCCATCCGTCTAATGCTTACTGGCAACGTTTTGATGCATGGTCAAATGAGTTCAAAAGGAGGGAGCTTAAGCGATGGAGATTCACACTAAATAGCATTGAGCGATTTACGGCAACAAACTAAATATCGTGGCCTTGGGAATGAACCCAGCGGGCTCATCGTAGAGTTAGCGGAATTTGAGGCCCGGAAATTCTTCGTATGGTTGGCATTACCATGGGAATGTTTCCAGGACAAGTTTGGCAAATTCTTATTGCTGTCTTCCGTGAATCTTATTTAAGGGCTGAAGAAAGCACTATCGACTGTGTTTTTCGTATCAGTAGCGAAGGAGTGCTGTTGGATGGTCGTGGAATATGAGGCTAGGACGAGGGTGTATAGATTTTGAATGATAACAACGAGAACATTTACTCATCACGCTTAATATATGAGATCCATTTCCGGTCATGAATCTGAGAGTCACCTCACTGAATGGCATGATATCCCCGAGTGGCACTATAGCCCTGTTTATGAGTGATCTCATCACACCACGATAAAGCGTCTATCTGAAGTATCGACTTGATAAATGAACGTTGGAGGCTTGACACGTGTGCGGTGGACGTGCTTTAGTTAACCTCGGTCTCATTCACGCATAGGTTACTCACCGTCTGCTTCATATCCAGAACTCTGTAGTTTTTTCCAGTTGATAGGCTCTACTTACCTCGGTTCTGGGTAGTTAGAAGACGCAATTCGCCTTCGAATGTTCAAGCGCTGGCCTCATTTTGTTGGCGTCTTGATACGGTCTCTCAATATAATTGTGGCATGATATACTTCGTCTAGAAGCATATAACCCTCCAGGCTTTGATCGGTAAAATTGGCTTAGCGGATGTGCCGATATCATTAAGGAAGCATTTTCACAGGAAACTTATGCTTGTCCTGATCATATACTGGAAAATTACGTTCAAAAATTATTTTTATACAACATGGAACTGACTGAATTAGTTCTCTTTCACCTCCATGAACTATTCGCTTCCAAAAGCAATGAAGGCGCTACACATAAAGGGACTTACATGGCCTCATAAGTGAAGCTGGAGTCTCAAAATCATTGAGTTTCACGACCATTGACTTTCAAAAGACGTATCGATTGAAGCTTTAGTTCCTGGCCGACAATAAAGCCACGAAGATCTGGCACGATTGTGCAATATATGAGCGGGGTAAATCTATTAAATCGATGCAAGTGGACGCGTTATGTCCTCATAGTGTCTCAAAAACATGAAACCAATCGAAATGGATGTTGTGGTCAATTAGGCCAAACGCCTGTATACTCTAC
The DNA here is from genome assembly GCA_902706625.1 of Albugo laibachii. Classification (NCBI taxonomy): domain Eukaryota; phylum Oomycota; class Peronosporomycetes; order Albuginales; family Albuginaceae; genus Albugo; species Albugo laibachii. The sequence goes on from CACSLJ010000130.1 coordinate 25,804, forward strand.
TCTAATAACGGTTTATTCATCCTAGTACCCAAAGTGATATTGCATGCTTTAGATCTTTCAACTTTGGAGTCAATTATTAGAGCTCTATCGAGGTTGCTTTTACCTACCTCAGCTTTCCTGATTGAGATACAGCAAAGGATCATGTCATTAGCTTTACGATAATGCGGTATGAAATAAATTAACTCATGTTTTTAGTCGTACCTGTACTGCAATAATTTAGTAAACCAACGGCGGACCATCATCGTTGGAATAATTCTCCCTGAAAGCTCGGGTTGTTCTTAGAGCTCGTAAACTTTTGCTGCCAAATGAACCTCCAGCTTCATCATTTCTTGAAGTGGAAAGCATCTACCCCAGTATCAAGTCAGTGTCATAGCAATTCAATGCGTTAAGCCATCACCTCATCTGCGATGTGTTTTGGAGCGCTAAATCGCCTGACTCGTCGGGATTTCACTTCTGATAGAGCCTCATATTCAAGTTTTCGATTGGTTTCATTGTCAAAGTGAACGCTTTTGTTCAAGAGTGAAGTTGTCTTTGGTAGCTCTAAGCGCAAGACTCCAGTTGCTTTGGAGCGTTCTGCTTTTCCTCGATCGGATTGCACCGCTTCCGGGAATCGAAGCCGGAATCTCTTGTTCTTCACGATGATTGAAACATAGGTTGGATGAACATCAACATCGATCAGGGACGTGTCAAGAAACTTCGGAAGGTTCAATTCGAGGATTAATTGGTCAATAGTTTCAGACAAATGAAATTCCCATTTTCCTTCATTGCATTGCCGTATTTTCTTATTTGGATCTGAATTTTGTCCCTCGTCAACTTCTTTCTCATCCTTGCGTGTACTTTCGAGGGTGTCTGCATGTTCTTGCAGAAAATCACGTTGACGGGGAGCATTTATATTTTTTCGAATTTGATCTTCCTCTTTCTGCTCTGCAATTTCCATGTACATTTGACGCCGAGATTCTGGGGTGTACGAAACCGTTTCATCCTTACTGTCCGTTCTCATTATGTTCTGGTCGTCCGACAATTTCCTTGCGGTTCGTAAGGTGATCACATGATCGTGTAGCTCCTTCTCACGGAGGCGCCAATTCTGGTGCGCGATGATTCGATCGCTCCGCTCAATATCTTTACCGTCCAAGGAGCTTATTCGCGGGAGCGAAGCGACCACAAATTCGCGGAATCCGTCTGGCCAGTTTGACTGACACGGGTTTCCGAGCATAAACAGCTCTTTGAAATGTGGTAGCGTCTTCAAGTGATCCTATCGTCTCACAATTTCATTACTCTCTATTACCATCTTGGTCAGCAACATACCAAACTCTCTTGTAACGAATCAAAATCAATGAAATTCAAAGTCAAATCGAGTTTCTCCAGAAACTCACAACTATGAAGCCCTTTGATTTGCGTTATGTTATTCAGCGCGAGATTTAAGTATCTCAGATCTTTAAGATGAATCAGATTTTCCATTTCAGTAATGATGTTATTTTGAAGGTACAAAATCCGCAGTTTGCGGCATAATGTACCAATTATATCGATCTTCTCGATTTCTTCTTGATGTAGTGAGATTTCTTCCAGCGTCGACAGTACCCCTTCATTATGTTCCGCGCGCTTGCGCAGCAATTCAACGGTGATCAATGGCATAATAAAGTACACAATCACGAAGTCTCACGATATAAATAGCCACAGGGGACCTTTTGTTCATATTTTTTGACAGAATATCCTATTCACCTCATCTGACGGTCAGCCTTCAACTTTGATTTTTGACCGACAGCAACCTTTCACGAGTCTCGGAATTAACCAAAACGATACAGTGCACGTCGAATGGTAGAAAACAATGACAATGTTTTAAACAGTGTCGCGTCGAAATTATTAAAACCACACAATCTGATCTCATTGTTACGTGCGATTTGATGAGCTCTTTTTTTCCCGTGTTTCATTCATTAAACCCTGTTGCTCCTTCCGGTGCAGCACTAGCGACCTCAACGCAACGCAAGTCTCTTCTCGCTACATCCGCAGCAGCATGGGATGCTCGATTAAGCCACACTCCTATCCACGATAACGTGTATTACGGCAAATGTATGATCGGAGGCATTCTCTCGTGTGGACTCACCCATACGGCCATCACTCCTCTGGATGTGGTGAAATGTAACATGCAAGTAAATCCGACTAAATTCAAGGGACTGGTACCTGGACTCAAGACCATCGCGTCTGAAGAAGGGACTGCAGCTTTATTCAAGGGATGGGCACCCACTGCTATCGGATACTCTGCGCAAGGATTTTGCAAATTCGGATTTTATGAGTACTTTAAGGATTTGTATAGCACAATGGCGGGCGAAGAAAACGCATTCAAGTATCGCGGTCTGATTTACTTGGCTGGATCTGCTTCTGCGGAGTTTATCGCCGACGTTGCTTTATGTCCAATGGAAATGGTCAAAGTGAAGGTCCAGACATCACCGGCAGGAACGTTCCCAGTCGAATTGGGACCCGCTGTCGCCACAATGCGCGCCAATGTGGCTGATACGCGTTTCCCCTTTGGCTCGGTTGTACCACTTTGGTCTCGTCAAATTCCATACACAATGGCGAAATTCTTCTTTTTTGAGAAATGCGTCGAAGGATTCTACACGTATGTGTTCACCGAACCTAAGAGTACGTACGCAAAATCGACCCAACTTGGCGTTACGTTCGGGTCCGGATACATGGCCGGTGTTATTTGCGCAATCGTGTCGCATCCAGCTGACTCGGTTGTATCGCTCATGGGGAAAGCGGAGAATAAAGGCAAAGGTATCGGTCAAATCGCCTCGGAAACAGGACTGAAAAATCTGGCGACCAAAGGCCTTGGGACCCGAATCATCATGATTGGTACGCTCACAGGACTTCAATGGTGGATCTACGACACGTTTAAGACTGTCTGCGGTATGGGAACGACCGGAGGCGCGCCACCTCCAAAGAAATAAATCGTCAAGAAAGCGAGTGAAGGTGTGCAAAACAAGCCAAACATAACTGCAATTGTTTTTCTCATAACTTGTTAGCAGAAAAATAATGTATGTAACGCCATCAGAATAAGTGCGCCCGCTACGTACGGGCTCTTACGTTCGCCAATGCGCGATGCTTTCCAGCATAAACCACTGAGTCCTTCATGCTTCCCCGGCTGCTGATTTCGGTCAAAAACGGTTGGAAACTTTGCCCGAATATAGCTGCATGTGCAAATGAACAGTAGAATGACTGTAATTAGCCCTGGGAGACTAAAAAGCGCAGACTAAAAACGTGTCAGTCAATCTATTTCCGCCCATTTTATTCGCTTACCATAACTCTTTACGACCCTTAACTGATATGACCTTGCAAAGGTCTCACTCACAAAAACTTTTGTGGAGGGGACCCAATAACTATAAATTAACAAAAACTGATGCAGCGAATTCCTCACGCTCTACGACGAGGTGTACAGGTAGTTACTCATCCCGACGTTCCTGCTTGCGCTTACGCTTACGCTCACGCTCACGCTCACGTATTCTCTCTGTCAAGATTGGCGCAGGAGCTCTCGTGAGCGGTTCCGTTCTAACCGGAGTAACCGAGTGCAACGACGATGCTCTTTCGGTCCCCGATTACGGTTTCGACCACAAAGGACCTTTATCATCTTTTGACTACGCCAGTGTTCGTAGAGGTTATCAAGTTTACCGAGAAGTATGCGCCTCTTGCCACAGTTTAGAGCGCATTTCTTTTCGCAATCTCATCGGCGTCACGCACACGGAAGAGCAACTGAAAGCCATAGCGGCCGATATCGACGTACGAGACGGGCCGAACGATCAAGGGGAAATGTTTGATCGTCCAGGAAAGCTCTCTGATCCTCTTCCAAAACCGTATCCCAATGATGAGGCAGCAGCCGCTGCTAACAATGGCGCGATTCCACCCGATCTTTCATTGATGGTAAAAGCTCGTCCAGGAGGTGTGGATTATCTCTTTGCACTTCTCACTGGTTACGTGGAACCTCCCAAAGGAAAAGAGTTATTATCAGGTCTTTATTATAATCCGTACTTTAGCGGAGGTGCGATTGCCATGGAACGACAATTGCAAGATGGTCAGATCGATTATGACGACGGGACTCCTGCGACGACTTCTCAGATGGCCAAAGATGTCGCAGTCTTCTTAGCGTGGGCTGCCGAACCTGAGCATGATGAGCGGAAGAAGCAAGGCATGAAGGTTCTTCTTGCGATGGGAGCTCTGGCTCTCCTTACAGGGTACTATAAACGATTGAAATGGGCGCCATTGAAATCGAGGAAGATCTCCTATACGCAGTAATGTAGCAACTCTGATACTTTATAACTCAAAATATAAAGTGGTAGAGTTATGCATAACAAACACTCTCGTTACATAACGTGAACCTATCACATGCGACCTCACAAAATGACTGGAGGAAAATCGCGCATCCTTTTGAAGGCTGATGCACCGCATATGGTAAATGGAAAGAGATAAATAGCGTAGCCATCGTCCTAATCGATTGCTGTGCTAGCTAGATGCTGATTTCGACCCTGCAGATGACTTCTTAACGACGCTAACGCAGCAAATACAAATTCAAATCAAGCATTTAGATGATCAGGAAATGGAATTTGACCTCATTGGCGTAGACCCATCGATTGCCAATGCACTTCGACGCATTCTTCTATCTGAAGTCCCCACAATGGCAATCGAACACGTCTATATTTGGAATAACTCTTCTATCATACAAGATGAGGTCCTAGCACATCGTCTAGGCCTGATACCTCTATTAGTGGACCCTCGCGAATTCCAGCATTTTCCAGGTTTTATCATTTTTGTGTAAGTCATTTTCTGATTTTCGGTACAGAGGATGAGGAAGCGGAAGCTACCGACGAGAATACAATTGTCTTCAAGCTGGATGTGACATGTCGATCTGATCCAAATGAACCGGAGAACTCCTCAAAAGCTTCTCACTCAAGTGGTACGTGTCACTCCTTCTACTTGTGCCGTTTACAGATATCTTGCTTGCAGTGTACTCTCGAGATCTGGAGTGGGTGCCTCAGGGCAACCAAGAAGAGCGATTTACATCCATTCGACCGGTTTCTGAAGATATTTTGATCGCAAAACTTCGCCCGGGTCAAAGTATCGCACTGGAAGCTCATTGTCGGAAAGGAATTGGAAGAGATCATGCAAAGTTCTCACCTGTGTCAACGGCTTCATACCGACTTTTACCGCGTATTGAATTCACGGAACCAGTTGTTGGCGAAGAAGCTCTAGAATTAGCACAAAATAAGTGCGTTTCAAAGGTATTTGACATTGAAGATATCGCTGGACTGCCGACTGCTATTGTATCGGATTCAAGAAAATGTACAATGTGTCGGGAATGTATTCGGGCTCCGGGCTGGGATAGCAAGATTCAGCTTGGAAGACAGCATGATCACTTTATTTTCAGTATCGAATCTGCTGGAATGTTTCAACCGCAAGAATTGCTCTCGGAAGCGCTTACTGTATTGATGGAAAAATGTTCGGCGGCATTAGAGGCGTTCCAACCTGAGGATGTCTCCATGGATCAAGACGAGATGGACTCGAAATAGCAATATAACTGAAGGAGAGGTTTTCGTCCGGGGTAGTGGGTCAGTAATGCTGCTAGTGAAGCTTCAACAAGGATGCCAACTTGATTCGCGGATCATGCAGCAAAATTGACGGGGATCTGCTTGAATAAGGGGGCTCATGGCATAGTATGTCAGAGGGCTTTTAGACAGCTCAACACAGAGAGTCTTTTTCACTATATTATACAAGATAGAGAGATTATAAGACAGCACAGGTTTTTATATTGTTCGATTCTTTTGATACTTTCGACAAAGCCAGTCACAAAACTTTGGCTCAGTTTAAGACCCCTCCGGTGAAATAACGATCATAGCCAAGATACTAGGTCTTTGATGGCGGATGCTCCAATATCAATAGTACTGTCAGTGTGGGCATATCTAGAGCTTTATTTCTTAAACATTTGAGAAACACCTTCAAGAGCTGACTCATTAGCGCCTGCGCAAACAATCCCGGGTTTTACAGAGAATAATATTTGTTACGAGTACACCCAAGTACCTTTTGCAGCGTCAAGAAAACATCCATACGTCTCGTCGTTCAATAAGGCATTATGTAGCTTCAGCCTAAGCACAGCTTAATATCCTTCCACCTATTTCTATTCTGTGGATTCCCAACTAATGCAAACGAATTGAATGTGATTCAAATCATTCGAATGCAGCAATCCTCTGCCATTTTTGCAGCAGCACGTCCTAGAACACAAAACCACACAGCGGCAGAGTTTTTTTTAGCAAGAGTATAGTATGTTGACATCGGTACGACATATTGGACCAAAGTCCAATGTGATGTGCAAACAGAAGTTTGTGATTGATTTTCAATAGAATAATAGTCAATCACTATCAGCATCGTTGTACAGAGCAATATTACTCATGCCTTTGGCTGACTGATATGAAGTCGTTTCGAAGTAGCCAAATTTGTTCGAGTGAGTGTGGTGCCACTTGGAGATGTCCTGCCATCCACTGAAATGATCTTCAGCCTCCTTCACGGATACTGATCGCAGGAAGTGAGTGTGATGGGTAAATGTTATCGTTGTTATCTTTCCACATTTAGAATCCCTCGGTTCAGCCTCATTTTCCACCATCCACATGTGGCTCTTCGCTGTTGATACAAAAAGCACATCGTGCAGTAAGGCAAAACATCCCAAGCACTCCAGAGACTCAAATCGAGCTAATACGACGGTAATTCCTCTGGGTTGACTCTGAGGGCATAATATCGAGAAAATTCCCGTGACAAAGTCAAACATCTTGAGAGGAAAAATTCTTGGCTCAACCTTTGTCCTTCCAGGCTTATTTGGCAGGGCTGCTGGACCATTCCCATGCGCGTTAGACCGATGATTCTGATGATTATGGTGGATGATACCTCTTCGACTTTTTCTGATCGAATGGCTTCAGGCTCCGATACATCAGAGGAATGGAAACGGCACACCTCGTTGTGGATAAACACAAGTTTGCTGCAGGCGTTTTTGTCGCTTGTGGTGATACAATTCCGGAGTTTCATCTTTTCAATGGGTTTGACAGAAAATAGCGATGTTATCGCTGAGAAATTTGCTGCGTTATTGAACACAGTCTTGAGGCATGAATCACATACTTCCCACAATAGGTGGTATGCTAAAACACATTCATTGTATCCATCCAAGATGACAGCTTTATTTGGTGCATAAAGCGATATATGGGCTCCAATTGGTTCCGTGTCAAGATTTCGTTCGTAGTTTCTGTAGCAATCCTTTACTGCCATATTTGTTATGGTGTAAGCTTCTATCCTTTTGCCATAGAATTCGTGAATATCACGATCTGAAGAAATCAGTAATGTTGCGGCTTCCCTAGTCTTGGAGCCAGCGTTTAATCAATGCACAATGATTGATTTCTCAGAGGCCAACAATTTCTGCATGGCACGGATGGCAGAAAACTGCTTGTATCATCATTTCTGGACATTTGATTGTCGTCTTTGATAACCAGACTGAGCTCAACACAGCGCAAATGCTTCTTTTTGATTCATCCGTGAAAATCCCATCGTTTGCAACTCTTTTGCTCCTGGTAGTGACGATCTGATTTTCATTAGGCGGCATCGATTCTTTATTCCGATCTTCTTCCGTGCCGTGGATTTGTTGGCATCACCATTGGGGTAGATTTGCGTATTGAAGGGACGACAAACACCGTTGTCCTGGCAAGTCTTGGCGATATATTTTTCGTGATCCTATGGATGAAGAACATACACAAAATACTCAACGTCAGTAAGGACGAAGAAAAATTCTCCGAGGGTTTTAGATGCACTTGTTTGTTTCAGACATTTTCTGCATTCGACTTCAGCCATGGAGACGATTTGCACTAAACAAACCACGCTTTTTTGTTCTTAACTGCTTGCACTTGTCTGTAATTATGGCAGGGTCAACTCCAGAGGATCAAAGTCTATATAAAATCCAAGCGTCAGGGCTAACAGATCGCCACAGACTTTGTTCGCTGATTTTCTGGTGCAATGACTCTGCACACGCTTAAGACCGAAAGAAGAAGAAATGAGATTCAAATGTAAGGTTCCGTGATCGATACCCTTTCGACGCCTGCCAAGTCGAGAAGGCAACTGTGGCATATTATATACAGCGCCGACATGTGATACGGTTTATCGAAAGCTGAAGGATCGCTCCGCTTATATTCCCGCTTGTTAAATTCACCATATTCGCCATGGCTAGCATGCAAAAGATTTGCCATAATCCACGCGAGAATGCCTGCTGGTCCTTTAGATCACATTGTCCGAAATCAATAATGAGTTGCTATTTTTCGGATACTTTGAAATAGTGTCAACCAATCAACCTGTCCAGTAAATCAACTGGAGCGATTCCACGATACGCAGCTCATGAGTAACGTTTTGGAAAAAAATGGCAAAATTCGAGACGTTGTTACACATTGACCAATAAATCATGTTTTGCCATACATTTTTCCAGTCACTTTGAGGTTCAATAAACTCGTCCAACGTTGACGCTGCAGAGCGGATAACCGTTTGCATAGAAATAAGTGAATTGTGGCAGCAAATCGATTTACATATGTGACATCAACCACAGCGACACACTTGACCGCACATTTTATTATACGGAACCCTATTATATATTGACATGATACCGTATTGCTTGTTTCCAGAGAATCACAGCGCACTATCTCACTTAAAAGAAATAAATTCATGTCCTTCATTTCTTTCGCCTCATTCCATTTGATAACATACATTCCTAGAAAGTGATTTGATCTTCACTGCTCTCAGTTTGGTCAACAAAGAATTGTAACAGTGGACAGAAGCATTTACCGATAATGGAAATTATACGAGCACATAGAGAGTTTGGTGCGGTGCTTTGTTCTAGTAAAACGACACAAACGCTCGCATTTCTTGTTGATCCCTTCGTATAATTTGCCCATATCTGCGATGAAGTAATAGACGGAGAAAAGATATCGATTTCATATGTACGGTGATTCTTTTCTGGGGTTAACGCCTTCGAGCGCACGTAGAACTCACCGCAGACTTGGTACAGATCAGGCCGTCTTTTCATGGTCAAATTCGAGTTTTCTTTTCACCCAAAGCCAACTCCGTAGAGTTGTCACCTGAAATCGCTGAAGTTCACGTTTTATACATGGGATCAGCTACTCCAAATAGTACTCGATTGAGTACCTCAGTGATTTTGCGATTTTCGATTAAGCTTTTCACTACTTCCTGGTCACACCAGTATCCCTCATCATCATTTGTGCGCAGGGTTCACTACAACAACTATTGTATCTTACGATCATTTTTCAGCTTTTTCAGAGCTTTCTCGAATCTTTCTTTTCAGAACTGCGCTCCTGGAGCTCTCTCAATCAACTCTCCATATTGAGGCTTACTCGACTGAGACATGCTAGTATCCTTCTCCAAGAGTAAGATAATCTTCTTCAATCTTACTCTTTTCCGTTCAAACCATTAGCTTACTGATAGTTTATGATACTTTAGTTTTGAGCGGTGGCCATCGTACTTTTTCCTTAGCATTTTTGTGGAACAGCTGTGCTTGATAATACGGCCAGAATCCCAAATGCTCTTATTATTTCTAACAGATTTCGTGCGCAAGTTACACTAGATTGTGGCAATTCAATCCGACAGCTTGTTTCTTCTACAACAAATTATGCGTTGCGACTATTGTTGTTGTCGCTCTTTTTCGTTCTCATCCTTGCCAGCCCCAGCATCCCGACAAATTATCCCACTTCAATTCAGACTTTCCCGCTAGTTATACCCGTTCTTCTCACCTCTGGATACAGATTCGTCTACACAAGGTACGTTGGCCTTCAGTGAAGAAAGATCTAGCCGGGTTATATCTCGAGTCTTGACAAGTGCTCCGCAAAGGCTAAGACTAGAAAATGAGAGTGTATCAATGCATTACCTATCTCGCCACGAGATAAATATACTCTTTTCCTATGGAGGATTGCAGCTTATAGAGTGGAAGAGAATAACATTCCGACGCATACTTTCAGAAGTGTCTTTTCCTAGCGTCTCGTATTCACTCCACTTATTGGAGTCGCTCAGCTCGGGACCGACAGAAGTATCCAGTCTCAATATTCTGACTCTATTTTCAATCGCGCAGAATTTGTCATCAACGGTAGGCTTTATTAAGCTGAATGATTTCTACATGATCGGAGAAGAAATTCAGACTTTATGTATATGCCTTATCAAAAGCTCTACCCGCAAAAGGTGAACTACTTCGAATCGCTGGCTGGCCTGGGCCATGCAAGTCGACAAGTTCTGGCCCAGGTTTCTTGCGAGACAAGATGGAGTGTATCACTCTCTCAGCCGAGAACCTGGCGAGCAATCTTACCAGAACGAGTGCAGCGTGTCTGACTCGGCTATTTGTACTCTAACCGAAGTTACTCTTGCGAGGAACATGCGAATACAATCTTCCCCGAACCCGAGAAACCATATCGCTCATTATATAACACATTATCGGCGAAATAAGACGTGAAAGTACACAATACCGGTCAGCCGCACGTTTGATTAAATACTACAAACGGGTCCAGTGCCCTAGATGAACAAGTTTGAATTCCGGGTCCCAGATGTGCAGTGTACAAGGCGCAAAGGTGGCACACATAATTCGCCTAATGCAAGAATGGCAGGACTAGGTTGCTTGACGACATCCGAAAGATTGGAACGTATGAAATCATTTCCACGCCTGAGGTGAAATGCTTCGGGTTGTTGATGTATCCCTCCTGAGCACTGATCGAATGCTCGGTTCTTCTTATGATTGACGAACGAGAATATGGATTGTAATGCAACAGAAAGTCAATCCAACGGGACAGTTCCTATCAGCTCAACTGCTAAATTTATTTAAGATCTTTGGCTGACTCCCAGTTTACGTCCATTGCTTCCACATAATAATCTGTTGCCGATCGAGAAGTTCCGTCCAATCGTCTACAAATTTGTCGAAAAATGCTCTTTTTAGGTCTTGTGATTCAGAAAGGGGAATGTAGCTGCTACTTGTCGTGGTTTCCAGCTCGAAAACCTTTGGTTACCATCATAGGGGAAGCCAAAAACTAGATAATTGTGGTTTGCTTGAAGTTTGAATAGAGAACTAAAGCAAAAAAAGATGTACAGAAAAGTTTGAGATCGGGCAAGAGTTTTCATCCTACTCTCGGATGTTAGATACTACACTCAGCTCTAGATCCTGCGTTTTTACACATCTTCCGCTACACAAGAAGCCAGCGGAGCATTCCGTTTACTGAGAGTGATCATAAAAACGGTTCCACAAAGAATCATGCTGTCGAAGTTGCATTCTTTGAACTTTGAATGAAGCAAATGGAAAGTGTATTTGTTATTTGCTGTAGAAATCAAGGAAGCTTATTGGGAAAATGTTTAATTTCAGAAAAGGAAAGCCTTCGATTACGATTTTCTTCGGAAAAGCCAAACACATGATACCCAGCCTTCAAAGTAGACACTGGATTCAGGAAGTGAAGATCGTGGAATGAATTCCGCTTTATCGTCTCGCAGTTGCACGTTCCCGTCCCGGCCTGATTTTTCACCATCCAAACGTAACTTTTCTTCGTCGATATGATATAAACATCATGTAGAAGGAGCAAGCATTTCAAGCAGCTATATGAGTTGTATTCAGCCAGTACTAAGGTGTCGGTTGGATGAGGATGCACGTACGTGACGACTGGATGAGGATTGTGGTGACTTCTCAGTGACTTCAAATTGGAAATCATCCAACCGAAAAATTTATGAATTGACGGCTTCAATGTCGAAGCATGATATTCGCACACTTCGTTGGGAATGTAGACAAACCTGGCACACGCTTTCCGCCTACTTGTGCTGATGCAGTTCGCAAGATCCCGCTTATCATCGGCTATGACGTTGGACAAGGATGATATTTCTGTGAACTCTACCGGTTTAATTTCAGCCAAGCCGAGGCAAGCATGACATGATTCCAACTCATCGTGATATGCTAGAACACATTCGCTGTAGTGATCTTGGGTCAACGCTATCGGTAACGTAGGCATTAAGATTTGGTCTCCGATCGGGGTTGCATCAAAATACTTTTCATAGCCATTGTAACAATCTTTCAACTTCATTTCCAAGATGTCTAATTCTCGTAGTTGTTCATCTATATCAACATCTGAGGAGATCAATAGAAATGCTTGATTACCAGTCGTAGCGTCCAGATTTAACCAATGCACAATGACGCTATTTACATTGAGCTTTTCTGACATGGCTTTCATTAACTTTCGTATATATTGGCCGTTGACATGATGAGCCGAAGAGTCTAGTGTATGGTAGTTTATACCGATACATTTCAGGTGTGTTAATGTTGGCTCAAGTGAATTGCTCGCTTGATGATGAACCAAGCCATCGACGGTGGTCTTTTCGTCAGGTATTACAACTACACGCTCCGTTGGTGCTGACTCAAATGCATCGCTCGCGTCAGAATAAACCTCGTCATCGAAAGTGGCCTTTTTGTCAGGTGATATAACGACATGCTCCGTTGGTGTTTCAGATTTGTAGACCACTTCACATTGACTATCAGAGATGATGTCCAGTTTCAACCACTGACAAAGCCTAGTAGAGAGGCAAGCCTCAGCAACAACTTCTTTCGTTTGATGTGTGTGCAACACGAGGACAAACGCAGACTTATCCTTGTACGCAATCGGAAATCCTCCAACGCTCTCAGAAAAACTGCTTTGTCTGAGGCAATTCCTGCAATCATCAAAAGAGTAACCGCCGTCTTGGACGAAACAAATAGGCTTTTCAGGTAGCTTATGGGGTCGAATCTTTCGTGCATCTTCTGGTGTGCCAAATGTAATCAGTAACTTATCCAAGGGTTCCGACACGACTTCCAACTTTTCACAACGGGAATTGCTAAAGCATTGACGCTCTTTGCAACGTTGGTATTGTCCCCAAGATTTTCCGTCATTAAGCTTAGCATCCCACGAGTACGTTCGTTTAGAAATTCACCATGTTCACCATAGGCAGCGTGCTGAAGACAAGCCAGTCCAAACGCGAGAAGTTTTGTTGGTCCTATCGATTGCATTGCGCAAAATGAATAATGAGCTGTTTAACCTTTTGAAAATACAAAAGCAGAACGAACCATTCATGTCGTGGAATGACAATCAAGCTGGGGTGATCCTACTGTGCCCAGTTCACAGGCAACGTTTTGGGATAAAATGGCAGATTCTATATACATTTGTCGAATGAACGACTTTGTTTTGCATAGTATTTCTTCGAGAGCTTTGAGCTTCAAGAGACCCGTCCAACTTTTAACGTTGCAAAGCGGAAAATCATTCTGTAAAGGCATCGTTTTTGTAATGGGTAATTTTTCTCGCTGATCTCAGCATAATCATTGGCCTAACTATAAATAAATCAAGTCAAGCAGTCGGTTCGAGTGCAACGTTATCTTGAAAAAATACGCTTTTTTGTGATTTCGTCATCATATACATCGCGTGCTTATGTCTTTGAGGCTTTATGGACGCTTTTGCGTGCAAGTTTGAGCTTGCGTTCACTCGCGAGGTAAACTGACAGACTGTGTGCTTGCGTAAACTATAGAATGTACTCGGAGCCCAAACTAAATGGCGACTTAGCCCTCAGGAGCGTGACTTTATTCGCTATATGAGGCGGATGCGAGTAGCTCTATAGGCTAACAAAACATTTAACCCTTGTAAATACGAAGCATCTTTTATTTGGTAAAAGTTTGTATTGTGGGCTTATCGGCTGTCAGCTCAGATGTTTTCCAAGTAATTCTGAAACGGATGCATGACTACCGACGAATACGATGTCATCGACGCAACCGAATCAGTAGCAGTTGATTTCTCTTCATTCTTGTTCAGAGAATGTAGATAAGAAAATAAGCTCATCATGTTCGGTTGTGTCTTGACGATAAAAAGTACGTGAGCGGTTTCAATCTTGTGGCTCTATTCATTACCATTACAAGCGTTCCTACTGCTTCTCCTCTGACTCCTACACACAAAATGACGCTTAGACTTGTACATTCCATCAAAAACTATTACCTTTTTCGCAGCTTTGCCATGCTTTTTGTTGAATTTCTTAGCCCAACGCTGGTTTCGCAGGAATTTCGGGTCAAGCTGCACAACGCGTTAAGATAAGGTCATTGATGCGAAATAAGGCACCAACCCCGCGAGTTGAGTGAAATCGATGGTTCCTTGGTCTTTTGATCCCATTTCGGTGAGCTTTTACAGTGTTATTACGAGCTGTGTGATTCTTCTGCTTGACCATGTTGAAAGAGGATTACTAGAGGGAATATCCGGTGAAAATTGAGCTCGTAGAGATGACGTAGAGCGCACGTACATTAAGGAAGAGGATGCAGCCTTTTGGAATCGATTAAAATTGATTGGTGCAAAGTGCTCCCTAATTCAATGTGCTACTCCACCAACTATAACACTAATTGTACTGATATAAAGTGGGTACGTAGAAGCAGTGTCATTGCGCGATGGACCCATTCGGAGAAGCGGAAAGCGCGTTTGAACAAGCGCAAAACGACGCATTTCACATTGAGAAAACACATCCTTCCGATCAGTACGTTTTTTCCGTTTCTTTCGTCCTTCTCACGCAATAAAACGCAAATTTGTTTTTAAATAGTTTTCCCTCCATCGACATGAACGAAAATCAGTCCCTATCGACCTGTGATGATCCCACAGGCCCCAATCACACTCCTTTCCCTTCCGTGGACGCAGCTACCGCCTCGCAAGACGTCCAAGACGATGAATTAGCGTAAGCCGTGCATTAGGTGCATATTTCATATATAGTACTAATCTTATTAAAATTACAAAAATAGCGCATACAATCGTGAATGGGAAGAAAAGCTCGCGATGAAAGCTTCCGAACAAAGCCAAATCGCGATAGAATGCAAAGACAAAGCCGCGGCTGATATGGATCAGTTTATCGCAGAGCGTGAGCATCTCCTGGAGTCCAAGAAAACAATCAATCGAGCGCATGAGCAGGCCATGCTGGAAAAGCTTGAAGCCGATCTGCTCAATGAGAACCCCTGGGAACGCGTGGTCACCTTGGTCGATATGAAGCAACCGAAATCGAGTAAGAGCGAAAACACCAAAAAATCCGATAAAGAAAAATCGAGTACCAAAGCTTTCTCCAAAAGTACGACCCAAGAAATCCCAACGGATGTCAGCCGAATGAGACAAATTTTCCTGCAGCTGAAAAGAGAGCCTTTGGAAATGACACGATCCATAGCGACGCACTGAGCTTTTTGTAATACAATGAAAGGCGCATTTTTGGTACATCTCTTCTAACCATCAAGGTGGTCCACTGAAATAGTTCCAACAGATCAGCTCGCAATCCCACGAGCATGTTGCTATCCATCCTTCCCTGAAAAGATTGAAATCGATGCCAAATATGAACTCTGAATGTCGAGAGGCCACTTGGATCCTCGCATGTTGTGAGCCAAGATCCCATACGGAAGCCGTCATATCGTACGAGACCGATCCGAATACATTGGTGTCATGAGGAGAGCATTTCAGTCGACGAATCCCATACGAGTGGCCTTCAAGCGTTCGTAATGGATTTTGAGCGCTGCGGATATCCTTCAGCAAAAATGAGCCCAATGAGTCTAACCCGAATAGAGGACCGTACCCAAACACGTATCGATGCATCTGCGCTGCCGGAGACGAGCTGATACGCATTGTATTTGTTCCAATCCAACGCCAGAATCTCATTACCCGCATGTGCTTTTGCTATTGTGTGTATCGATGCCGGAACCAGTGTGTTCCAAAGCTTTATATCGCCATCGGATCCACAGGATGCAAAGAGTGCGCTGTTGTGGGCGTTCCACGAGCAGTCATAGACTGCACGCGTGTGCTCTCTGTAGGTTTGTATGGATTGCGTGCGCTCGGGTGTCCACAATTTGACGGACGGGTCCCAAGAAGCCGATAGAAAGGAGTCTTTGGCGACCAAATTCCACTGAACGCGAACAATGTCTTTGGTGTGTTCTTTGTACATTAAAATAGGATACGAATCCTGAGTTTTCAAATGCCAAAACTGAAGCAAGCCATTTCCACATGCTGTTACTAAATGATCCGCATGCGATTCGCTCCATGCGCAGTCGTAGATCCCGTTATTGGTGTCAAAATGACGTATCTGCGATAAGATGTGAGCGTTGATACAGAGAGCAATGGAGAATTCGCGTACGGAAGCAAACTGACCCGAAGGTAGCAGCTCGAAAACGTGCTGTCTTCCGTTTCCGACAATGCCAAAGTATTGGGACGTGCTTACAGCTACCCTGCCTTCATGGAATGGATTAAACTCTACCTACGGCAATCATGAAGTCAGTAATGAAGGAGAAGTATCTTATGAAGCGCAATCAACCGCAAAAGCTGGATACTTTGTCCGAGCACTTGTTGGATGCAAAAACATTCTCCCCTAATTACAAGTACATTAATCGAGACTCCTATTTTCAGATCTGATGCGAATCAGACATTTCATTCTACGGTACTACAAACACACTCGAGTCAAACATGGACAGCTACTATTCCCGGATCTGATTCCAACCATGAAGGGCTCCAATTCTCAGATCTGATTCGATCGCGAATGATGAATAATTTACAGGATGGCGATGATGACTAGAGCGATGATGAGCACTACAATCACAACGTAGTACCAGCAGAGCTAATATACAGCGATTGAATCAGAAACTGACAGTCGTTGAAAGGAGTAGAAACCTGTCGTTGAAGTCGGGCTACTTTGCGCGCGTTATTTGTTTGCGTCTGCACATTTGCTCCGACTTGGTCTATTTGGATCGCAATACCATCAATCATCGCATTTTGTGCCACAACCTCGTCGTTTGTATTGACTGCATGCTTCTTCAATTGCACAACGCCGTTATGTATAGAATCGAGCTGCTTTTCCTGCTCTATCGCGTCAGCGTACGTTCCAATGTTATCAGAACACATTGTACCTGATGTCTTGTTGTACTGTTGATCTGTTCCTGCACGCGAGGCGTTGTCACTTCTTCAAAATCGCTGGTTTCGCTTTGCGCTTCTTCATCGACCGATAACGATCGCATGCTCGGAATAATTACAGATATGAACGTAAAACACTCCTATATTTCAAATAGGAGCATACCCAGGCTGCTGGCGAAAATGGAGCCAAAAGACAGCAAAGAATGCGAGAAAGAAAGGGCAACAAGACAGTATTGCGTAGGAGTTAGAATTGTAGCGAAATTATGACCTCCACTCAGGATTGTTCCGATTGAAACTGGTACGTAACATGACATTTGCCGCAGTAGTGACGGTCGAAATGAGTGGCCATGAAGCATCCTCCACCACATCCTGCAGTTGGACACTCTTTCTTGAGACGTTGAATTTTCCCATTGTCATCGACTTTGTAGTACTTGAGCACTGCCAATTTGACTTTGCGGTGTTTGTGCTTGATTTTCTTTGGTTTGGTGTACTGCTTCTTCTTTCTCTTCTTACCACCACCACGTAATCGAAGCACAAGGTGCAAGGTGCTTTCTTTCTGAATGTTGTAATCCGCTAAAGTGCGACCATCTTCCAGTTGTTTTCCAGCAAAGATAAGACGCTGTTGATCCGGAGGGATACCTGAGGGATACATAAGCCGGAAATACAGGCAAATCATCCTATACAAATGACTCACCTTCCTTGTCCTGAATCTTTTGCTTCACATTATCAATGGTATCCGCTGACTCAACCTCCAACGTGATCGTCTTCCCAGTCAAAGTCTTAACAAAAATCTGCATCCTATCGCCTTTAGCACAAAAACAAGTTCAGTTTGCGTCCATTTCGTATGCATATATCGATAGCAGTGGTATATCTACGGAAATCGAGGCAAAACAACATGGTTGATTCCACCTCCTTCCGATCCTTGATATACGCAGCATTGTTCCTCGATTGTTGCATGAGAGTTGACACAAAGCGCAAAGGATTCCAATCAGCTCGTGTTCCCATTCCAAAGAGTACTTGTTGCTTTGGTACACTGCGTCAAGTTCACATACCAATTCGCCTTTTTCAATGAAGTTGAGCTTTTGTACGCCACCGATTTCAAAGGTGTTTTATACAGCATTCCTACGGAATAAAACAAATCTACCGTGTCGTTTCAAGTAGCTATTCTATCGCACTTAAGTATCGGATCTTCATGGCAACCGACTTTTCCAAACCCGAAAACAATCCGTTTACATACATTCGCGACAAGCACGAGAAGCACGCCGCGTTTGTGATACATCGCAATAAGAATGCAAACGTAGTCGTCTACGCGTTACGTCTAAAGGAGGAAGGCGCCATCGTTGAGGAAGACGCTTTGAATGTGTATTGGGTCATGTTTGAGAAGGCGGGACACCCGAAAGAGAATTTGAACATGATCGAAAGGAATACAGGCTATGGAGCCACATGCACCAAGAGAGAAGGAACCGAGGGAGAATATGAGGTGAGCGCTCTAATGGGGAGGGCACGGTACGTGATACTAAAATTGTAATTGTTAGATTGTTGTTACATCGATCAAAGACACGCGGATTATTCTCAAATTGGAAGATGGAAAGGCTGTGGCACGTGGTACATTTAATGGGGTTGATGACTGTACGCTGGAGAGAGTGTTTGTATCGTCCAAAAGTGTGATGGGACTGCCAAAGGTAAATTGAGTCATGACTCCGTATGGCTCTTATTATCGATCGATAGGTCCAATATGTCGAGTTTTTTGGAACAGCACCGGATGGATCGCCCTTTACGGAGAGAAAAACGGCGTAGGTCGCATACGCTTGATGTATGTATGGAAGAGTTGGCTGGTTTAATTGCGAAATAAATCATGGACGAGTCGAGACGGGCATTTCTCTGTTGGGTTTTGCGCTTTTCCAAAGCTTTTCTCTTCAAAACTCAGAAATGGAGAGTCCTTTGAAGCTCAAACTCTCTACAGCTGTAAATTTGCCGATTTCCTCGATGCGGATGGACTGCGCATAGTGGGATCTATCGTTACATGAGCCCACGCGCTACGATATGCGGCGGAAGCTGAGCATTCCAAAGCACCGACTACTTCACTGGACAGAATGAAAACAATCAACAGCACAAGAGATTTGTCCAATTCGCATAGCATGCTTTCTGAGCTGAATGTGGTTGCCGAAAGTGTGTGACACACAACCACGAATCCGATGGACTTGTTCATTGCGACGAATACAGGGTTCAATATCTTATCATCAATGCAAACACGTCACATGAGTTTGCTGAAGGAATCCGATCGATCATGGTTCACCTACTTGAGAGTCTGAGAGGATTCCACTTGCGTTGGTTGGATGTGATTCCCATACAAAGCTTTAAGTGTGCTAATTCGATCTCGTAGACATACGTTGAGAGTTTCGATGTCTGCAGTCAAGAATGGGAATATGTCGCTGTTACGATATGTACCTGAAGCAGATTGATTTGCCACCGACTGATGACCAAATTTCACAGCAATCACCACAAGCAACCGATAGGCCTGCAGTAGGCTTGGGCTTATCTCAGGCGAGATGTGCTATCACGATCCAAATACGCAGACGTGCAGGTTTTGCAGGTATGTGAGTTTTTCGGGGCAATGTTCCGACATTGCCTTTGTCTCCCTCGTAGAACGAAAGAAGCCCATCAGACTTTGTGCCAAATTTGAAAGCCCTTTGAGTCTCTTGGCGAATCGATTCTCCCTAATGCTTGGCTTGTTACGCCATTCTACCTAATGTGTTCGTAGGTTCAAGCGGGAAGAGGTAGTTTTGGATGGTCAGAAGCATATACATCTACTGCAGCCAATCTCCATTGTACAGATACGTTCTCACTTGCAGCACAATGGGCGAAATAGTAGATCCACAAAGCTCCTTTGTGTCTTACGGCAAAGCGGTACGAACAGGAAGCTAGAAGAACAGGTGCTTATGACCTTGCCCCGTGCCAGTGCTGCAGTGAGGGATTCCAAGGTGAGCCTGTGTATGTACACCATTACACCCTCAATATCAAAATTTCCTCGTTCTATATCAAATTTGACACAGTTTATATCAAAAACCTTCTACACCTTAATATTATGAAATAATCATTTGTTGCGGTGCGTTCTTCATTGAGAGTGGCAAGAATATTGCTCAGACTTAACATGCCTACGGGAGAGTAAATTTGCGAATACAGAACTGTACATTTCTTAACATATTTGCCAGTTATTACTCGTAATAGGTTTTAAATTGCGAAGGTTTTTGATATAGACTGTGTCAAATTTGATATAGAACGAGGAAATTTTGATATTGAGGGTGTAATGGTGTTTTAGTGCGAACCATTCCCACAAAGTCCACCTGACCGATTCTAATGTAGTAGTTGAATGATATTCCAAGTGCAATAAGTAACTCCACCTTGGGTGGATAGCTCGTATCCGCATTCTCCTGTCAGGGTAGGAACTTGAACATAGAACACGAAAACCAACTCAATAGGACACGCATCACTATTGTATTTTCTGAATGGTATTGCCACCACGAAACACGTCCATTTCTTCCTTAGGCCTCAATGACACCGGGACTGCTGCACCCCATGCTCATCCCGACGTTTTTTCAGATTCTTAGATACAGCGAACAGTAACGATTTCGCTTTAATGCAAATTAACGTGACAGCGTCTTATATTCCTGTGTGCACCCAGCGGATTGCCATGATGGTGCCGTGAAACACAATCAAGCACTACCATTTTGACCTTGGACAGAAGTCTAGATAATCTTAACAGTCAATGGAGAATAGATCCTGCCTTAAGCCTAGCGGCAGCTTCTTTATGGAACCTGAAAGCCCAATGATTTGAGTCAGTTCTTGTGGTTCTCATCACACGACATACTGTGTCGAAAAGCTTCTCGAATCCGTCAGCATTTCTGTAGAAGCTCTCGGGCGTACGGCTTTGAAATTCCATAAAGAAACTGCTGCTAGGCTCCCGGAGCAATTCATCCTTTAGGAACGTAAACGTTGCACTTCTCCAAAGAACCTCGCAAATAAAGTCATTCATTGGTGGATCTTTGAAATCTCTCAAATGTCTATTCTTTGCCGGGTAACGTCGAATGCGAATCGTGGGATCAGAAGCATTCTTTTTTCCGTCGACAAAATGATTGGATGACAGTTTGCATGCCCGTAGAATTTGCTCATTATCGATTTTGCGCAATGCGCCGGCTATTGGCACTAATCATACCTACATGTTTACTCTTAACTTGTTTGCAAAAAAGTTATGGTAGTCTGTACTCCAGAGAGTATCGGCTTGAAATTGACAGGGATTTTGGCGATTCGGAGGTGATCATGTGGGGAACAAACAAAGAATTGCAGACTTGCCTTTGAAGAAGGTCGGGAGGCAATCGCATATCTCTCAAGGAGGTCAACAGAGCGGACTTTACAATGAAAATCAGTGTGACATCTACAACGTTTGGTATGAAGCGTTACTGGACTCATTGCAGTGAATCATCGGAAATAAATGTTTCGCCGTTGGTACCACCGACCCTTATCAATGAGAATCATGGCAAGCAACCGTCACCATCAGTACCACAGACGCGAGGGATATTAAGAGCCCGAGACAATATTGTATGTTTGGTACAAGCCCGCAAAGATGCAGATGCAGATGCCGAATGCAGAGTTTGCTTGCGTCAAATCGCTGCCTATGATAGCCTTGGAAAATTTTTACTCGTAATCATTTCGAAGGAATATTTTCTTTTCGTCATACGGACAGTTCACGAGAAGTCTGAAATTATTTCTGCATGCACAGCGCGCGGCGCATGCACGAAATTCCAAGACAACATCTATCCTGATCACGTATGTCAAGAGGTCCATAGTACGAGAGCGTCGGAGAATTGTGATTATGAACCGGAAATATCGGCGGTGGATGGAAATCTGCACTGTTATCGTGTTATCGTACCGTACTATCTATCGAAATCGAGTGATATCAGTGGGACTTGGAATCGGGCAGTCAATGCCTTGGCCAATCGAGAAAAGCAGTATGTGCATATGTTCAATTTCAACCTTGATCTCCCGCATTTTGTGCTTCTATTGTTGTGGTCTCGGAGTGTCACCACTGAGGATGATTTGAGCGGTTATGATTGGCATTAGATCAAGAAAACGCATGTTCGAAATTGTTACGAATACTATGACAACAATTTGATACGTCACCGATCGGACCACAAATCGCTGCATATATCCAACGCCCAATAAAGCCGGAAATTACAAGCGAGTTTACGCACTGTGTTGTGGCTCACCACGACATGAGTGATGCCTGCAAAAGCGGAAAGTACATCGGTACAATCCAGAAAGCAGCCTGCAGAAAGCTTGTATTTGTCCCCAACCAAATATGTGAGTACGAGGGTCTATACACACAACCTGATCCATCCATGAGACACGCGTTTCAATCGGTTAAACTCGTCACCGTCGTCCGGGTGGAACCATCAGATATTTGGTGCTTGGATTGTTTGGCTCTTCGGAATGAGGTGCTTGTGATCTCGGATGAGTACAATTCTGCCTGGATGATCAAAGCAGACAAGAATGTACCGGGATGCGGATGTGAAAAGTCGACCGATCAAAGTTTACATATCCGGCTCACTTCCTGCGACCATTACGGCTAATCGGATATAAGCTTACCCACTGAGGATGATCAGGACACTATGTGAGCATACAGAATTTTCAATCCCTCTTTTTTCTTCCTATTTTTGTGAAAACACGAAGTTTTAATGCAACACTTGCGACCTCACCCCTCCAAACTCGGATGCACCTGACTCTCCTTATCCACCATTCCATCACTCGGCGTGGATGCACTTTCTCCATGCATCACTGAAGGATTCTCGCAGCATAAATTTTTGCAATAACGACCGAGACATCGCTCCTCTATCCATCACAATACTCCAACCCTCATCCTCTTGCGTCAAATCCTCACAACGGATTGCTGGAAAGCGAGACAATTGAAAAGGAGTGAAGCACGGACACGTATCCTCCTCACAACTTGAAGCGTTTGGTGATACATTGGAGACATCTGGCTCATCCAGAGGCAGTGGATAGAAAACCTCAATAGGATCGCTCGCTGGATTCACGTCCAAAAGTGCATCCACCGCTTTGAGATGCGAAATATGTGATGTGAGACTCCATCGGTTGCAGTCAAACACGGAGACAGATTCAGCCACATCCAGTACATGATCTCCCCACTCGGTATCTCTGAGGAAATCGGTCATTATAAATGGTTCGTCACCCGGGATCGAACCACCGACCTCCTGCAACTCGCTATCGATTTCCCGAACCAATTCACTGATACTTAGGTGCGACTCTAAATCCGTATCTCGATCCATCACCGAGTACTTGAAATACTGATCGCTAGCGCCACGTGATCGACCCCATTTTGTGTGATTGATAGGCACAAAGCCATCTCGCGATTTCGCTCTTCGATGAGACCGAAACGGAATTGGAGTGCTGCCTTTTGGAGTCGAAGTGGTAGACGTAAAGGCCTCCAGCCGCTCTTCCTCCATGATGTGAAGTTGCTCCGAACAGCACACACATACTTGTGTGGCAGCCACAAAATCCCTCTTACAGACCGGCCGATCACATAGTTGGCAAGCGAAGGAATGGCGATTCCGGAGACATCCAAATCGCTTTAAACAAAGACCGCAATAACGTCGAGGTCGTCGAGGTCGAAAAACGCGCGAAAAACCGGTAGAAAACCGATCCAAAGGTTCGTGCGTACTTTGCATAGGTACCCAGAGCGCACATGGGGGTGCGATAATGGAACTTACGGTAGTGGTGCCACTGTGTACTTGTATACTTGGGAATAGTGGCGTTGGATTGTGTATACCATAACCTGTTATGGAATCGCGGTGAGATGAATTGGACAATTCAAAATCGCACTCGTTTTCAAATACTCGGTCGGAACCGATTGCCGCGGACGCCGAAGCGGTCATGAGGGTAGCCGCACTTAAGCTCCAACAGTACTTATTTTGATCAACACTCTTACGGCGTAATTTCCTCAGATGATCTACCATTGATTTCCATATAGAAGAGCGCGTTTTATCGAAACAACACTGTTTCCTCGCTCTCTTGCGGCTCGAGTGGGAAGACACGCACACGTTTGGATCGTGGGAGGACGCGTCCATCGATCCCCCGGAGGCAGAGAACCGCATCGTTGTATGAAGCGATTCAGATCGCACGGAAACCATTTGGAAACATACGCGATGATCCGACCGCACTTTATGAGGATTGAGGGCTAAGTTCGGTTTAGAGGAGGAGGTTGTGGATTGGGAGGAAGATCGACGTCGGCAAAGGTTTACTTTATTCAAGTCATTTCGCGTGCGACATTTTTGCACGCACTTTGTATTTGAATTGGCCAAAGAGATTGACTCATGCAATTCATTTGTCCTCAGATCCGAGATTTCCAACTTGGAATCAGACGAAGGGGTACGGTGCATGATCTTTGAGGGCCTCTCGTGAGGGTAGTGCGTAGTTAGAATGCTTTGGTTTGTTTCTGTTAATGAAATGTGAAGACGATGTTAGAGTGGTGCGACGTTTGTGTGAATTGTTGAATGCTTTTTTTACTATTGTTTGTGTGAATAATTTGTGACATTCTCAGCCACCTCATTATGTAAAATACGACTCGTTCTTTACTGCATGTTAGAAAAAAGTACCTCGAAAAGTTCGGAACAGATGTGTGTGAAACAGAAGGAGAGTTTCGGGTTGTGTGCATTTGGTAGGATTTTTGTAATAAATCAAAACGTATCGCGTGCATTTGGAGCCACACGACGGTACTATATCACCCGAGTCTGAACCAGGTTTTCAAAAACCCAAACGTTGCACATCACTGGCGTAAAATACGATGACGCGTGATAGATTCTGCATGACTCGTCTCCGATCCATCAAGCGGAATTTTTCAACACTGATATAAAATAATTCATTAAACTCACACTAGCCCCTTCTCCCAAAACAGAAAGAAGCTGCTGAACTTTAAAAAAGGTAACCAACAGGTATACACTCACTCACTTTGTATTCTTTATACAATTAATAGCAACCAATCACACTTCACACTCCACGGTGGATCCAATCTCACCTATACGTATATTCGAAAACGCTACCGACGCATCCGGATGAGAACGTATAACGTCTTCGGGTTTCCCACTGCTTGTTGGGCAGGTTCCGCGTTGCGCTCCGGGTTTCGATTGATCCGCGTCGGTTGGGTACGTGGAATCCAACCACAGACACTGAGCCGCATAATCGACCCAAATGCTCATCGCCAGTACCATTCCTCTGCGCATGGAGTCGCCCATCCGCTTCAACCCGCCCTTCTTCTCATGATCGTTCGTGTCTTTGAATGCGCCTTTTACTTGAGAACACATTTCATCGGTGATGGACCCAAACGGGTCGACTCCGGGTATACTTATGTTTGGTGATATATACTCTTTCCCATCTTGATAGTATACACGTCGAATGTCTACCAAATCACCATCCGCCGTTTGGTCGCTCGTGTGAAACTGGGTTACAACCGTAAACGTTCGGGTCGAATCAATTTTGAATTGCGATCCTGGACCATAAAAATTTTGTGTTCCCAGTCGAAACGGGTTGAAGTCACATCCGTCTTTATCACATAACCCTGAATACCGACCCGCAGTCGTATCACCACACTGTTCCGCACCCCCACAACGTTGAAGTCCACTCGGTATACTACACGGATGCGAGGTATACGCGTTACTCATTGAATTCGCCTCCCAAATATCCATTTCAGAGCAACACGACCCGTAACGACCGTTTCCTGAGTTTTCATTGGTAGTTTTCCAATCCAAAACGTTTGCTTCCCCGTCAATAAACTTGATATCGTGAGGACACTGTGCGTCACAGTAACCCGTTCCGTACATCGCTCCGGCTTTATTCGTACCGTTGGATCGTTTCATTCCACCATCCATATCCATTTCAGAGAAATACAACGCGCCATTCAGCCCGCATGGAAGCTTGGAAATGTCCACGTCAAAGGTGAATTCTTGGTTTAGAAGCTCAAAGTTTTTATAGGCCGTTTCCGACTCCATGAGGTAAACCCGTGAACCCACATTTGTACCGTAAGCGTGTTTGGTTACGAATGAGAGTTTCAGTTGATCTTCCTTAACGGTTATCCCGTACGTTTCGGCGTAATTTACGCCTTCCAATGCGCAATTTTCCGAACACGTTTTTGGATCCGAGCAAAACGTCGGGTTCCATGAGTTTCCTGTATAGCAATTTGTATACCCTTTGGACTCGTGTAACCAGCGCCAATTAGCGTCGAGAGTGATTTGAGTATCGGAAACTGGTTTGCATTGTGTGGAGGTGCACTCTTGAGTCACTAACACCGGATGTTTTTCGGGTTGGAGAGTGCCGGGTTGCTGGGTTTGGCTTGTTCGTAGAAAACCGGCAAGTACAAGTGCGACGCGAGAGACCATTGCGAGTTGGCTGGCTGAATGGAAATTCAAAAGTGAAAATGGCATTATAGCGATCGCTTCTTTCCATAATATGTCAATGGCGAACGTATGCGTGTGCTTGATCCAGGATCCTGACGCAAGTTGGCGGGTTTGACCATTCCCTCAACGCACTCGTAAGACGACTTGAGGAAACGCACGCAAACCCGTATCAACGACTCGAAAGAGTGCGATGACTGGCTGAAATATTGATGGAGGATGGTGTCTCACGGTTGTGATTGGATGATTTTGTAATTGGAAAGATCGCGCTAGGTGAGGAGTCATCTAATAACAAGTCAGTCGGGCTCGCTAATTGGCTCACGAAGAAGGATCTTTCGGTTTCATTCGACTTGAACTCACGCACGACAGTGCAGTCTATTGTGAGGATATCTTGTGTGACTATCATAACACATTCGAGCGACAATGCGACCTGTGAGTCAACCTACCTTAACATTCTTTCGACAATCCGTTTGAGTCTCCACGCCAATTTTGAGCGCAGCTCGCGCTCGATTCTCATCCGTGAAGAGTAGACACGTTGATCTGTATACGTATGTGTATACTGTGTCGAGTGATTGCCAATGGAATGACAGTCACTCGAGTGCAACGTCGACGTTGCTACTCAGAGTGCACACCCTCATGAGGAACGTGGCGTGCTTTGTGAGTAAATGAGGAGCAAGTACACAGCGACGCGTAGGAGCACCTCACATACGCCCTTATCTGAGGAGGTTCTCGACCCGTGGGTTCGAACGCTATTTTCCGTTTTTGTGAAGAGCGGTCGAAAACGCCACACTCAATTAAGTGTCCGTAGACCCCGTCCCATCGTCTTAGAGGGAGCCAGTATACACGATATTATTCGTTCATATTGGTATACCAATACGCCTTCGCACGTTTCTAAGACAGGTCCGTATAACTTTATATAACATTCCACAACAGCAACCCGCGTCCCGTTAAGAGTTTACACAGAACGCTCGGTACACACTATCACCTAATTACGCCACAAACATACTCATTTCCCTAATTTACTAATCCATTCGCTTTATTCCTCCACCTAACCCCAACCTCTCCTACAATTACAAATATAACCACACTCTCGCGACCTTTTGCACCTCCGTTTCGCTTCTATTTCCAATTCCTTTAATAAGACACTACGCCCTATATCGCCATGGGAAATGTCCAAGCGCAAATTGGAAGACGCGCCCGTGTCGCAGGCTTCGATATCGAAGCCACAAAGTATCTGGGTGAGGGCGGATCCTCCTTCATTTTCCTTGTGAAAGATCTCAATGGAAGCACCTCCATGGTCCTCAAGCGTCTTCTCGCCGACACAAACGCCAGTTTCGCGTGGATCCAAGCCGAAATCGACATGCACAAACGCTTCCACCACAGCCAGATCGTCGAGTTCTACGGAAGTGAGTGCATTTCCAAAGGACGAGACGAACGAGAAGTCTTCATTCTGATGGAATTCTGTCCTTTTGGGCATCTCTACGACACAATGAAACAAATGCAAGCAAAGCGATTCACTGAAATTCAAGTCGTAAAGCTCTTCCAATCGCTCTGCGTGTACGTACGCATTTCTTCAAGACCTCTCTGATCCGATATTTTAGTCCGGTACAGGTACTTCATCATGAGGATCCTCCCGTGGCGCATCGCGATCTCAAGCTTGAGAATTTTTTACTGGCGAGAAATAAGACATTTAAATTGTGTGATTTCGGATCGTGTGTCATTGGAGCGCAATCGCTTTTGAAGAAGGAAGATCGATTGAGGGAATTGGAACATGTTGCGAAACGAACGACTGCAATGTACCGATCTCCCGAACTGGCGGATATTGAGGGAACCGCAATGTTTGGAGCCGGTGAGTTGACACATGCGGTCGATATGTGGGCAATGGGATGCATTCTTTACACTTTAGCGTTCTTTAAAGCTCCTTTCCCGCCGGAAGGACTGAGAACCGATCGATATGTCATTCCCGACACCTCACCGTATTCTGGAAATCTACACACGATGATTGCGCGTATGCTGACCGCAGATGTCGAGAAAAGAGCGGACATTGATCATATTGTAGCGTGTTGTCAAGCGATTATGGAGGAACAACCGCTTCCGCCGTTGAATGCGTCAAATGCTTTACCTATCAAAGTGAAAGATTTTAAACGCGATGTAGCGGTTCAACCGGTCGATCTGATGAATTTTGAGCCTTTAGGGAGTTCTTCCAACGCCTTTGGAGTGTCCGATGCGCCGATGGAAACGTTTGCGAGCTTTGCAGACTTTCCTTCAGCTTGTGATAAAGCGCAATCGAATGAGAAGTCCACGGGATCGAACGCATTCGATCCTTTTAGCGATTTTAACGGCTCCAATGCGTTGAATCACCGCACGCATAATTGAAAGGCGTCAAGTTAAAGACAACAATTTGACGTCTGTGATGGATTCTTTGGGGTAACTGGATTCTGTACATGTTTTCTATCGATAATACAACGATATGAGTCCACAGGTTACGACGCAAAAGCGCTCTGTTTCTCGAAATCACGAAGGAATAAAAGTCTCTCAAATGGCGATTTCCTTTTTCAATATCTTACTTTCCCGTTTTTATTATCCAATCAAAATCCTCCCCATATGACTCTCCTCTCTGTGGACGCGGTCCTCGGCCTCCTTTTTGCGCTTATTCAGTTCCGATTGCGCTCACTCTTTAGTGTGAGTGCGTACATACTGAAAGATCTCATCATTCTCCTTCCTCCCACCACTAACGAACAAATAACTACCGCTAAACAGCCTCTACAGTTGAAATGGGAATGCATCCGAGCGAGTATCGGAAGCTTCCAGCAAATCGCGTACTACGACATGTACGAGTACTTTATCATAATGAGTGTGTCCCTGATCGCAATGACACTGTTTCAGTACCTTAAAAGTGTGTTTGTGACTGTGGAAGCAACCGCTTCGTACGGAATGTGGACACTTTTATTGATCTCTTTGATGTTTCCTGTACAAATGAACAGACTCCAATTCACTCAAAGTAAAGCGTATGACACGCAGCAATATATTTCCATTGGAATTGCCATTATCGGCGCTATTTTGTCGCTTTTTGTGATATTTGCGCCGCCATTTTGGTTTGATTTTAATATGGAAAATTGTATACAGAGTCTTTGTGATCAGGTGCATGCGTTATCGCGGGAATTGCGACTTGAGAATTCGGAATCGGAATGGAAACTATGGGCTCATGTGATCCGGCTGCTCAGTGTGGCGCTTACCACTGTCTTTGCCGGGTTGATTGCGTTCATTTCCTTTGAGCCAGCGCTCCAAATGGCGAAATTTTACCATTTTTATACCCGAAAAAACACCATTTCCATTGGAGTTGTAGAATCGCTCCTTTTGGCGCTTCATGGGCTTTTACCGCTTGTGGTGAATCTCAGCTGGATTTCTTTCATCTCCGACACCGCAGAATGCTTTATGGATAAAAGTACGTGGCACAGTGTTCGAATTGGGTTGGTGTTCGCGTTCATTCTGTCCCGATTCCTTCTCTTCCGCTTTCATTCGCAGTGGTTTTTGCTCGAGCCGAGGAATACATCGCCTCTCCTGGACGATAGCAACGCGCTTTTGAGAACGCAAACCAATGTGAAGCTCCATTTTAATTTCTTCCCCATGTTTGTGGTTCAATACCTCTCGCTCTCCACCGCGCTTCTGGCAGCGTGTTGCATGTGGAAGACTCAATTATCCCTTTTTGGAGGTACCAATGTCCAGGCTCAAGTTTTGGGGAGCAGTGAAATTGGATTTCTTACGAAAAAAGCGCTTCAATTCACATTTGTACCTCCTTCGGCGTATCGCTCGCTCGCGGGCTTTGCAATTTGGTGGATGACTTTTATTTGGATGTGGCAACTTTTTGGAGCATTTTGCTACTGTCTCACTCCCTCCAAAACGATACCCGCGAAACGCGCTCCAAAACGAAAAAGTGGAAAGAAAAAGCGAATTTGAGCGAATTTTCATATAAAAAAAATCGAAAAAAAATCAAAGTTTTTTTCAAGATAAAATATTTTCATTTTGAGATTAAGAAATAGAAAAAATACGTCGGCGATGGAGTTTTCTCTGCACATTCTGTCGAATCCGAAGGAGGAAGAGAAACCATCGAATCGGATGGAGGAACTGAATGTAAACGAAACTCATATGAAAACGTTTCTCCAATCGATTTGCAACCGAAAAAGCGCCATTTCCATCGATCGGAAGAAATCGCTCGGGTCATTCAACGTCGCCACGGAAGAGAAAAATTGCTCGAATCCTTAAAAAATGAGATAAATGTTTTCTATTGCATTTTGTTCACTGGATTTAAACTCATTTGAATATCTCGTCGGGCGTTAACGTTGTCCGAAGTGCATACTGATGCAATAAATCATTAAACCAAGGATGCGCCATTGCATTCCGAGGCGAAATACGACACCCAGGCTCATACTGAAGCATTCTCTACAACAAAAAGAAATCAATCAAAACCTCTCTTCAATGTATACTGTTTACCGAAAGCAGATCCAATCCCACGGGATCCAAGTAAGGGACCACTTTACTCAAGGATTGAGGTCTCCATTTCGGGAATGTCGTCTTATAATCAGGATAACTCGAGACCCCAGGCCATAGCCTTTCATCCGGAGTCCCCAGAACGCTACAAACACTCTATTACAATCATTTTCCTTCAGGTAACATTCTCTCACCGGAAAATCCGGAAGAGCTCATCGATTTCCGAGTCGCCGGGGAAGAGCGGCTGCTTATTGACCATTTCTGCAAAAATGCACCCGATGGACCACATGTCCACCGGAGTGGAATAGTGTTTGGCGCCTAAAAGAATTTCTGGCGCGCGATACCAAAGTGTGACCACCTCATGGGTGTAGCTTCGGATGGGTATTCCAATGGCGCGCGCGAGCCCAAAATCCGCCAATTTGAGATTTCCATATTGATCAATGAGTAAATTCTGAGGTTTGAGGTCGCGATGAAGAACGCAATTGGTGTGGCAGAACGCTATTCCAGCGAGAAGTTGATATAAATAGCTTTTGATTTGTAGAAATTCCATTCGACAGGGTAATTTTTCAATACATTTCTTCAAATCAAAATCCAGAAATTCGAACACGAGATACAGTTTATTTTCCTGATACAAAACCTCATATAATCGAACTATATTAGGATGCGAGGATAATTCTTTGAGGAGAGAGATTTCGCGCATGGCAGTGGATGGAACGCCCTCATTATCGGACTCGAGACGGATCTTCTTGAGGGCGACGATACGACCGGATTTCAGGTCTTTAGCTTTGTACACAATTCCATACGTTCCTTCGCCGATTTTTTCGACTTTTTGGTAATTTTCCATGTAAATTGAGATAAGGTGGACCACGCTATGGTGGATTTACATAATGTAAATTAGGGTACATTATAGTAGGTGCGAAGTGTGGTATTTTAGGGGTGGACACGTCATCTTAGATATATACTACGTATCTCAAGTGCGGTGTACGTAATATTAGGTGCGGAGGGCGCTATATTAGGGGTGAAGAGCGTTGTAGTAGGTAAGAGGGCGCTATATTATGGGTTAATGGCGTCGTAGTGGACGTGGAGGGCGTTGTATTGGGTGTGGGGGTGAGGGGTCACTATTTGGGTTGCGAGTGGGATTATGGTCAAGATTCCGGCGATGTTGCTCCAATATATTGGGATGTTTGTTGTTCCTACGGCGATTGCAGTGTGTTTTTGGAAGCCGAAATCGGATGAGGAGATACGGGAGCGGATTGTGAGTGCTTTTGTGGGGGTTCTTGCGGTGCGATTGCCTGGTTTTGCTCATTTTTCTTGCCGCAGGAACGTCAAATTCCATTGGATAGTGCGCAGCGAAAGAAACGTAACGCAAAGTTCGCCGAACTTTTATTACAATCTTCGACAATGTCGTCTGAAAGTAGAGAAAAGTTGCAAGCTATTACATCGTTCAAACGGAAATGAACGTTTTGATTGGAAATAAACCTATAACATTAGAAACCGTCGGGCGTTATGTAACGTTAATTGTGCCACTTGTGCGACACTCATTTCTAACATAACTGCTACGGTTTCGGCTACAAAAGGAAGCGCACTTGGAACGTTTGGGTATTGTTTTTTCGCCCGATAATCGCTCTCGTTCCTTCGGCAATGCTTGAAACCCATGTACGGCGCATCCGTTTCGATCATCAAACGCTCTTTCGGTACTTGTTTTAGCAGTTCGCACACACTGGCTCCATGTTTCTTGCAAATATACCCAGTGATCCCTATATAGAAGCCGCTCCGAATATAAGCCTGTAATTCCATTTGGTTGCCAGTGAAACAGTGTACCACCACATTTGGAAATACCGATACTTCACTGCGTACTTTTGTAATTATTTCCATAAAATCTGTAAATGCGCCACGCTCGTGCAAAAAGAGCGGTTTTTGAACAGCACATGCAATACGAAGCTGCGATTCAAACCACGTTTGCTGTGTTGCAGGCGAAGGAAACCCGTCCGAGTAGTCCAAACCGCATTCCCCTACAGCAAACACTAACCGACACGTAACGTTGTTAACTTGATATAAAGTTACAAACCTTGAGTCGATAACTCCCTCAAACTCTCCAGCTCCTCCTCTGAGGGAAGAGTTACTGCGTGAAATGGATGGACACCAGCGGTCGGGAACACTTGCTGGGGATACAGACGACCGAGTTGGATGGCTTCCCTGCTGGTTTCCAACGTGGTTCCCGGCACAAGCATCGCTGTTACACCAACATTCTGCGCCGCCGCTAAGAGCTTGGGAACATCCTTCCGAAGATCCTCATGTGTTAAGTTACAATCGATATCGAAGAAGTTGTTCATCAACGACTCGCTAATAATCGTAAGCTACGTCAAAGGTGTTCACGTCGATGATTCGCTAATAATTATAATTCACGTCAATGTGATCACGTGACATGATTCGCTACTAATAATTTGTTACGTCAAGGTGTTCAATAGATAATTGGGTAATAATAATACGCTACGTCAAGGTGTTAACGTGGAGATCGCTGAGAATACGATGCTTTGCCAAGTGTTAATAACGGACGATTGGGACACTACAAACACTCATGAGGTTACGTTGTGAGAATGAATGTCGATGTCTTGTGATTTCCACAGGTGTTTGACCCCCACGCGGCTCTGTGAGCGGTAGTACCATTCTCCCACCATCCGATAATTGCTCCATTAGCGATTTCGGAGGCACATCAACCGCATCGCCAATATAAATAAAATGGAACGGAGCCTCCACAGGAAACCCATCGTACCCGTCACCGTAACACATGGATACAATCTTTTTATCCAATAAATCTCGATCATCTTTACAAATATTACAAATAGATACTTGCACCAGCGCATGAATACTTTCCAATCCGAAAACGCGACCATTTTGATGCTCAATTAATCGACCAAAACAAGCCGTTAAGAACCCGGAACCAGCGCCAACATCAAGGATATGTGGTCGACTTATATCCCGCACCGTTACATATGCGATTTCCAAAGCGTAGCCGTGTGTATGAGGCGCCTGAATCGTCTGATTATAGCCAATGGGAAACGGCGTATCTTCATACGCAAATCGATGGTCAGGGAGGTAATTCGCTCGATCTGTCTTTCGCAGTGCGTCACACACCTCTGGGGAGCGGATGACGTCGTGGATTTGTAGCTTTTCGATAAGGAGTTGCATTTTACCTTTTTGGTGTGGATTGAGAATGTAATACATGAAATTAGGAAAAACGTTAACGAAAACAACTTAATTGGATTTCGCTTTCAATTCAGAAAACGCGGTACTCGCGGTTTGGGTAACCTTTTCCTGCAAACGGGTTTGTTTGATGCGCTCCCACACGTTTACGGCCCGTTTTCGATCCCAAACGAGCCCGAGTGACGCAAGCAGATCGATAAACAGCTTGGTTGGGTTCATTTGCTTCCATATACCAAACTCACTGGTAGCGTAATCATAAGGAAACTTGTGGTGGTAATTGTGCCATCCTTCTCCCATCGCAAATAACGATACAAACCAGTTCTCACGTGGCGGATTTTGTTCATACGGTCTGTACCCGTAAAAATGGGCCGCACTATTGACCAACCACGTTGCGTGAAGTAGAACGACATACCGCAAAAAACCGGTTATTAAAAGTGCGTTCCATACCGACTCGTTGGTGAATTGTACCGTAACCCACGTGGGAAATACAAAACACATCAACACTTGGATCCAAGGGTTGTACTTGTGTTGAAGGGCAACCACCCAGTCGTCGTGTAAATCCTGGTAATCCAATTTCCCACCGGCATCCACAACTAAGTGACTCTTCTTAACAAGAAGCCAACCCATATGTGAAAAGAAAAACCCACGACCCGAATCGTGTGGGTCAGCCGCTGAATCCGAATATTTGTGATGTACGCGATGATCGCGACACCAATGAATGATGGTACCTTGATTCGCGAGGGATTGACACAACATGAGGAAGACTCGAATCGCATCACACGCTTTATAGGAGCGATGAGACCAGAGACGGTGGGCGCCCGCAGTGATTCCCAACCCGCCGAGCCAGTAACACACGACCGCCAGTGCGATGGTTGTGTATCGACAGGAACGTAGTGAAAATAGACCAATCAGAGCGGCTGCATGACACGTGCCTAGATACGCGATCATTGGCCAATTGTATGTGCGAGACGCCATGAGTACTGGATAACGCGCAAATTGAAAAATGAATGAAAGGAAAAGAAACGTATCGAAATTCCACTCAAAAGCCCGTGTGGATTACGATGAGCCAATGGGAATGTGTATGAGAGGTATATCAACCAATTAACGTTCAGCACAATGACGTTGTCTTTTTCGAACACGTGATGTCAGGTGGAAAGTACCGTGATTTGCAAAATAGCAACACGTTTGTGATCCAATGACGTCAGTCGGGTGGACGCAATGATGCTATTCGTTTTGACAGTTGGAATGGTTGCTGACTGAATCCAATTATTCTTGAGAGATGCAATTATTTCGGCTAATGCGATTACGCCACAGACAGTCACCGCTCCCAGCAATCGCTTCATGGCTTTGTAATACACTTGGATATTTCCACAGAAATCTCCTCCCATCTCCGTCCACTCTCCACCACTTTCTCAGCTTTTCCTACCGAATTCGCTCCACCGAGTATTCGTAAAAACGCACA
Source organism: Albugo laibachii (assembly GCA_902706625.1). Taxonomy (NCBI): domain Eukaryota; phylum Oomycota; class Peronosporomycetes; order Albuginales; family Albuginaceae; genus Albugo; species Albugo laibachii. The sequence goes on from CACSLJ010000130.1 coordinate 61,392, forward strand.
TTCGCTCCGAGAACACTGACGAAATCCGCAGAAGAATTCAACGCTTGAGGCAAAAACTATTTAAAGCTTTCTACCTTTTTCTCCAATTACGATGAAAACGCACTCCCACAAATGAACTTGCTCGCTTTCTTGACACCGCAAATTGTGTGTAAGGCGTTGGGACTCTTCTTCCTGGGAAATGCGCTGCTTCGCCCGCTCTTTGCATTCCGTCGCAAACTTCGCATTGCGAAAGGACTCGCTCCAGTACCCGGTCCACAAGGTGTCTGGCTTTTGGGAATGATACCTTCGTTCTTTCGCAACAATCATCGCATGTATGACTTTCTGGTATGTACTCTAGACCCTTTCGCTTGTCAATTTTACAAACATTCTGTCTTTGTGTAGGAGGAGCTCTTAAAAAGGTACAATGGGCGAATGAAAACGCCCTGGCACATATTTTTCGATGGTGGATTATATGTCACCTCGCCTCAAGATGTGAAACACATGCTTTCCGACAATGTGAATAATTACATAAAACCACAAGGATTTCTAGATGCGTTTCATGAAATTTTCCAAAATGCCTTTTTCGCAACAAATCATGGACCTCATTCGCCCGATAACGGTCTGCACTGGAAACTCCAGCGGAAAGTTGCGGTCAAAATTTTCACAACAAACCGCTTTCGCTCCTTCACCGAAGAAATCTTCAAGAAACAAGCGCATTCCATGCTCTCGCGCCTCACTCCCAAGAATCACGGATCCACCATACAATGCGACATGCAACAGCTCAGCTCCGAATACGCGTTGGAATCCATTTTCCAAATCGCATTCGGAATCGATCTCAGTCAAGTTCTCCAACCGGAAAAATTCGCCCGATATTGCAGCTTTGTAAATGAGCATTGCGCGAGTCGATTGTTTGTCAACCAACACTACAAATGGCTCTGGTGGTGCATGCCGTCCGAATGGAAGCTCTGGAGGTACACCCATCGCATCCAACGCATCGCAGACTCCATTCTCTCCAGCAGAATGATGGTCGATCCCAGAGTGATGGTCAAGAAATCCGATTTGCTCTCACTGTTTATCAACAAAACGCGCGAGGAAGACCCGCAAATGTCCAAACTGCTCGGACCGGATGTGCTTCGATCGATTATCCTTACGTTCATATTCGCTGGAAGAGACACCACGTCGGAATGTATCACATATACGTTCTATTCGCTGGCGCGGTATCCGCAAATTCAAGAGAAAATTCGAGCGGAATTGCGTCATACCCTTGGAGACCATCATTCTTCGGAATCGCTTACGTATGAGAATGTACAAACGATGAAATATCTAGATGCAGTGGTACACGAGACCTTGCGACTATACCCTGCGTTACCGTATAACTTGAAAGTTGCAGTGGAGGACGATACCTTACCCGACCAAACCTTTGTCCCAGCTGGGACGTACATGTACTATTCGCCGTGGTACATGGGACGAAATGAAAAGTTTTGGGGAAATGATGCGCGTACCTTTCGACCGGAACGATGGCTGGAAAGGGAGAGACGACCCACCGCGTACGAGTTTCCAGTGTTTCAAGCTGGACCACGCACATGCATCGGTATGGCGATGGCGCTTGTGGAAGTGAAGGTGTTTACTGCGGTGGTTCTATTGGAATATTTTGTCAAGATTCAGGATGGTCACGATATCGATCGCGATTACATTTTGAAGAGCGGATTGTTTATGAAAGGCGGATTACCGCTCGATCTGATTCCGCTGGTATGAGTGTATGTAACTGTAATATATCTTGGGATTTGTATGTAGGGTAGAAATCTGATGCCAACGGCAACATTGTATGACACACACTCATTCCGGAGGATCAAGTCAGACATGGTGTGTCACACATTACATCCGTCTCTTTGCGGCATGGAAATCGAAATTGTGTGTCACACATTACACCGACATTACATAATGCAGCTGCGCGTGCAGTGATATCAGCACAAACAGAATTCCCTCGACGCGGTAGGATGCATACCCGCGCAATGACCGTATCCCCTTTGAATGAAGAAAGTGTAGAAATGAGTTTTCATCGCCAAAGTACGACATCCATCGAAACCGCACATATCACAAAGTGCGCTTCTGGAAAATGGAACGATAAAAGTACCGCATCTCATCTCCAAGTGTACCAATACGAGTACACGTACGACGCCGAATCGAGTCAATGCACAGCCTCCTACATGTCGACGCAATCCACACGACAAGACCCGTATCAAGACGTCTCTATCGATGTGACGAATTATTCTTTCACCGGTCAAGGAGTTGTTATGTATCACGTTGATATCAAAGGACCGGAAGGTGTACTCTCAACGTATACTATACGCCGACGATACCGCGCATTTCGGAATTTGTATCATTTGTTACAGCGATTTTACGCAAAGCATTCGACTGGAAATTCGTTCAGTATGCGCTCTTTCAGCTCGCGGGAGGTATCAATGGATAAATTTCCCATAGAGAACGCACTTCTTCCAGCGCTTCCGAGTGCCGGTATGTGGTCGTACTTAAAGCGACACGATATTCGATTGGTCGAGCAGCGAAAGAAACAATTGGAAGATATCCTGCGGGTTGCTACACGTCATCCGATCATGCGCCATTGTCCGGCGTTGGATGCCTTTTTTAGTGTGGCACCTAGTGAGATCTCACAACGAGGATCCTCATATGTATCTCTTCAGGATTATAGTGTACCGAAACTCGATAAGTATCGTGAGTCGATGGAGAGGAAGCGCAGACGTATGCGCGTGCTGGAGGGTAAGAGGAAGACGAGGGCCATGTCGGATGCTGAATTGGTGCTTCCGCGGCATTCTGTAGGGAATGATACAAAGAGGTTCAGTATGGAGGATAAGTTTCTCGTTTAAGTTTAGAATACAGAGATTTTGGACTTTATTGAGATGTTGTGGGTGGGATGTAGGAACTTTGGGAATATAAAGATTGTTCGGACTTTAACGAGAGATTTGACAGCTATAATTGACCTAACTGAGAAAATCAGCGACAGGACCATCCAAATTTTTAACGAAATTAGTTGCCAGTTGACTGAGACATTTGGAGATTCAGACGCATCTCAGAGAAGTTTAAAGGCTTCTTGAACTTTGCTGAAATCCAGTCAGTGTGAACCAATAAACTTCAAGTGACTTTAGTGAGATGTTAGGCCACATTCGGATATGTTCAAAATAAACGATGTGGCTGTTACAGAGTCCTAGCGACACCTCCGTTAACTTTACCAACCTAAATTGACCTTATTGAGACATTCAACAACACCACCTCGCATCTCGGTTAAGTTTACAATAAAGATCTTGAAACTTGATTGAGATGCCCAGCGACAATCATTCACATCTGATCCAAATTTGAACCAACATCATCTATACTTGACCGAGACATCCCACCACCTCTCATTCAAATCCAAACAACGATCCACCCTCTCTCATAAGCTCAACCATCACCCTTCCACCTCCACAACACATCAACAAACCTCTCACTAAAGTCAACTCCCATCCTTCCTCTAAACTTACTCGAGATAATCACCGACATCGCGGCATTTCCCACTTCCATGGACACACAGAACGCTCCACAACTCATCGAACACATCCAACACTCCATACCCTTCACTCCAAACGACACGAAATGGCTCCCATCCACCGCGCGCTTTGTAACTCTCGGAATTCATCCAAATGCATCAGGCGCCATCTCTGTCTTTGAGCTTCATCAAGGTGCTCTCCGCACTATCACCAATCTCCAAAAGCCCAATGGACTCAAGTGCGGTTCCTTTGGCGCTTCATCGCTCCATACTCACCATCTGGCTACTGGCGATTACAGTGGAGTCATGAGTGTCTGGTTCGTATCTTTGTTTTACATACACTCTTGTTGTTATGTTTTGTGTACAGGGACCTTGAATATCCTGATTTGCCAATATATTCTGCACAAGCGCACTTAACGATCGTAAATGCGATTGATGGATTTGGTGGACACCATATTAATTGCGGACCACCTGAAATTGTTACTGGCGGAAGAGATGGATGCATTCGTGTATGGGACACGCGCGTTCCCTCACCGGTAGTGACCCTGTCTCCCGAGGAGTCGCATCTCTCCCGAGATTGCTGGACCGTTTGCTTTGGTAATGCATGTAGCGATACGGAGCGGTGTGTGATTGGTGGATTTGATAATGGCGATTTGAAATTATTCGATCTGCGAGTTAATAAGATTCGATGGGAAACAAATTGTCAGAATGGAGTGGTTTCCACGCAATTTGATCGCAATTCTATCGAAATGAATAAGCTCTTGGTGACCACATTGGAAGCGAAATTCCGCGTGTATGATATGCGCACACAACACATTGAGAAGGGATTCGCATGTCTCGTGGAAAAGGCGCATAAATCGACCGTATGGCAAGGGAAATTCATGCCACAAAATCGAGAGATTTTTATCACGGCAGGAGGCAATGGAGGAATCAATATTTACAAATAGTACGTGTGTATGCGTTTTCACAGGTCACTAACGGGTCCTTTGCAGTTTGTACCCAACTTCGAGAACGATCAAGGACGCACAAGGACAACTCGAGGGCGTCCCTGGATCCCTCAAATTATTGAATGCGCGTGTGATCTCCACGCAGCCGGTCATCAGTCTCGATTGGAGTCCGGATCGCCAAGGACTTTGCGTTCTCTCAAGTCTCGATCAAACAATCCGCATTCTAATCGTTTCCAAAACACATAAATTCTAACAGTTAATCCGATTCCAAAGTACTATCCTCCAATTCGAATTGAATCCCCAAATGACTCAATTTCTGAGCGCAAATCCGCACCGAATCACCGTACGCTTTCCTCTGCATCGCCAATATCCTCCTCCGCCGCGAAATCGCATCCTTCTCACTCCTCAAAGCCAACCCCACCCGCGCCGTCGCCCCATTCAACGACCCCATCTGATTCTGAGACTGCGTCGGACCATCCATCTGATTCTGCATCTGATCCTGACTCTGCTTCTGAGGACGCATCTGAGTATGAGTCAGACTCTGAGACTGATTCTGATTCTGATTCTGACCCTTCAGGATGCGCATTCTCGTGGCTAAAGCGTTGCTCTTTCGCTCTCCGTTGTCGTACACACTCTCCACCAACCCCTCAAACGCGCTATACAGTTCGCATCGCTCTTTTTGCATTTTCAAAAATTCGTTTTTTTTTTCATTTTGACATTTTTCCACATAAAAAGTCCTTTTTTTCACTTGCGTCAATCGAGAAAGTGCGTGTACCAACGATAACTGATCCTTCTGTTCGTCCCTCAATTCCCCTCGCAAACATTCCACCTCCCGAATCGCAATGGCTAATGGCTCAGAGAGTCTCTTATTTTCTATCGCGACGTCTTTCATAAGCATCGCATTATCGTCCGCTTTGGTCTTTATGGACAGAATCTCACGCTTTAGCGAAGCGATCAAAGCCATGTTATCCCTTGTAATATCATTATAATAACTGCGAATCGTCAAATACGCTTTCTCGTGATTGCGCATAAGGTCATTTATGTGCAAATTCTTACGCTCTTCGATCTCGTGGACGTCCACTTTACGTCGTAGTAATAGCATTTCCAATAGCTTTGCCAATTGACTTTTACATTGCGATGAAATTGATCGATTCCATAGAGCGAATTGCTCGGAAAGTTTGAACAGATTCTTCGCCTGTGTCTGTTTGAGCACTTCGATCTCTTCCTGTTGGTGCAGAGAGCGCTCGTGGAGCTCCTCTTCGGTCGAGAAATTGACTTTACGGAAGGATTTCTTTTGAAAAGCACTCACTTCTGCTTGGTCAATGAGGTGACTTGAGGTGTCGTTATGGAGCTTTTTTAAAGCGCCTTGATGCTCGGAGGATAAATGACGAACCTTTTGTGCGTACACGCGCATTTGCACGTGATGATTGCTCTCCATCACTTGGATTTCGCGGTCTTTCTCGAGTAATTGAATCTCATTCTGTCGCGAGGCTTTTTTCGCCAGTTGATACAGTGACTCGGTAGTGTCCTGAAGATCGCGTTAGATGGATGTAAAACGTGGAAATGCGTACGCGCTCATGCTGGAGATAATTCCGATCCATTTGCGCCTTCTCCAGTCGCAGGTGAAGCGCTTGCGTTACTTGTAAGAGCGTGGATGTCTCCATTGCATCAAACTCTGATACAGAGGTAAGAAGAGGTGAGAGGAAGATGGCGCCAACCTGAGAGCTCCACGGGCGGAGATTTGACCTTCTTTGACTGCTTCTTGGGACCCATTCAGAATGAACGGTCCCCAGCGATTGCGTCGGGTAGAGACCTTTTGTCTGGTCGCTTGAGATTTTCAGATCGACTCATAAACTAAAGAGACAGCAAACCATCAGACTTGATGAAGCACATCGGTGTGCTCTTTCTCATCGCCAATGTCGCCAGTGAGTCGAATTGGAAGGCAGAATCCGATGAAACGTTTACTTTTGCACCAAGATGGATCGTCTATCCAGACAATCAGAATCCGATAAAAGATGACGTTTCTGGAAAAGCTCCTTCGTGGAATTATAACTCGTATTCACCGCCAGTGACCTCAAAGGCCAACGCTTACGATGCGTATGGATCGAATTACTCGCCGCCATCGACAACGAAGGCGATCGCTTCTCCGACTCCGGTGACAACGAGGACGAGTTCGTCGACTGTGGTGGTACCAAAAGCGTCCTCTTCTACGACATCAAACGCCAACGTTTACGACGCGCGTGGATCCAACTTCACGCCACCGGTGACACCAAAACCGATTACTTCTCCGGTGACATCGAAGGCGGTCACTTCGCCTACTTACGTGCCACCAGCGACCTCAAAGCCGATTGCTTCTTCGCCAGTAAGACCAACACCGATTTCTTCGTCTCCGGTGACCTCAAAGGCGAACGCTTATGACGCTAATGGATCGATTTCCTCGCCGCCAGTGACATCAAAGCCGATTTCTCCTTCGACAGTGACACAAAAGCCGATCTCTTCGCCTCCAGTGACATCAAAGGCGAACACATCTAACGCTTTTGGATCGAATGGTTCTCCACCAGTGACAACAAAGCCGACTTCTGCTCCTTCGGTGACTCCAAAACCAATTTCTTCGTCTCCAGTGACGCTAAAGCCTCCGATGGTATCGACTCCGATTGCGAAGGGATCAAATACGACTCCAACACCCTATTCGCCACCTTTATATGCGCCTGTGCCGTTGAGTACGCCGAGACAAACCACGAAACAAAGTTCAACGTATTCAAATTCATTGCCAGTAAGTGGATCAACGCCCACAAGAGCGCCTGTACTGACAAATGCTCCGATTTCAACCAAGCCAAGACCGAGTGTGCCTCCGAGCTATTCCAGTACGCCTTTGCCGATGAAGACCCCGTCACCAGCGATAACGCAAACGCCGATTTCGACAAAGAATCCAACGAATTATCAGACTCCGAATGCGCCGGAATCTCGACCGAGTTATCTGCCGTCTAACGGGAATTCAGGGTATTCGACGCCTTCCAAGACCCCGTCTCCAAAGCCTGGAAATGGTCCATCACCTTCACCGACACCTGTCCAAGTAACACCACCAACTACTACTCCTCCAGCTGAAAATTCTCCGATAAACCCTTCTCCTCCTCAAACAACACCCGACAGTGGTACTCCACAGTATACTCCTTCTTACCCGCCATCGGAATCTAATCCATCACCTTCACCCTCACCTGTCCCAGTACCACCACCAGTTGAAACTCCTCCGACAAATCCACCTATAACAACACCTGACAGTGGTACTCCAGAGTATACTCCACCTTACCCGCCCTCCGAAACTAATCCGTCTCCTGTGCCTTCGAATCCACCAGCTGCTACTCCTCCAGCTGAACGTCCTCCGATGGACGGTCCTCCTCCTATGACCACACCTAACACTGAAACTCCAGGCTATACACCACCTTCAACAACACCTTACCCACCTCCTGGAAATGGTCCATCACCCTCTCCATCTCCGGTTCCATCGTCACCGCCAACTTCAACTCCTCCA